>CAJVPV010003305.1:0-11480 GCA_910591835.1 Acaulospora morrowiae | reverse complement strand
AACAATACATATATAATATAAATTTTAGGATCACACCAGAAAATTTCCGGTCCACCTTCGAAAATAATTACCCATATCTATATTTGTTAAAATCAAATTGTTTAAAATTTAATTATCAAAACTTGCTTTTAAAATTTAATAATAATAGATTATGAATATAAACTTTTTGTATAAAAATTTATGATTTTATATTAAAACTAATCATGCAATGTATCATTGTATTTATTGTATTTGACATTTAATCATAAATTGATTTTATTTATTTATTTCTAATATGTTTGATTTTAATAGTCCAGTATATAAGTTATTTGATATTATAAATTTGGTTTAAATATATGAAAAACAAAAAAACTATTTTCTATTAATAAAAATATTTGTTTGATAATGAAATCAACTATGTTTTTGAGGATTACTGTTAATAGTTTTCAAAAAATTCATTATCAGATATTGCCATTTTATTTACACAAGTTGAATCTTGATCGAATGACTTCCGGATTTCTTGTTCTAGCCAAAGTAACTACCTTAATCGCTTTTCATGAATAAAGATATTGCTAAATCAAAATGAATGACCATAGTTAACTGTGCATAATGTGAAATATAAAAGTAGCTTCGTTTATTCTCGGTTAAGCCAACGATTAAAGACTAAACGCTGATTTAGAACGAAATGAAAGCTCTAAGACGAAGATGTACCATCCACTCCAACTTGTCATGGCTCATTAATAATGCTAAAGCTCTCTTCTTATACCTTGCATAAATCCCAATTGACATACTCTATTTCATCTTAAAATTCTGTAAAAATACGAATTTGCCATCAAATCGTCTAAAAATCAAATACTTACATCATGCATCAATTGAATAGGTTTTGAGCTTGGTTTTTTTTTTAATTTCAGAGCTTAGATAAATACTTTTCATTATCGGTTTCTTCTGAAACCTAAAGTGACATCAACCTCTTTGCTAACCATGATTCCATACGTTTTGCTTTTAAAATTGTATTGATTGCTTTGGCTGTTGGAACGAGGAGATAATAATTTTACTAGCCAAATAAAATTCATGAACCACGTATAGGTCCATGGAACTTTCTCAACGGAGAGGTATCTCTTGACACGCGTTTATGTCGAAAATAATTTAGACGCGACGCGTTAAAGTGAAAAAGAATCGAGTGATTTGTACAACTTTTTTAACCTTAAATTATGATCACATGATTCAATCATAATTAGTGATAAAAGTTACTGATTTTGATCATTGGAAAAAAAACCCTCCGAAAATCAGGAAACCGCTTCACATTTTAAAGGTAAAATCATCTTTGACTATTTATTGTACGAATATCGCGTTGTTTACAATGAAGAAGAAATTGTTGGCACCAGTCTGACCATTCATGACAGAATGAATAAAGAATGTTTTACTATATACGCATTTAAAAACATTCCTGAGTTAAAAAACGCTTATAGTGTTTCCTTAATAAAGTTGTCGGCTTTACAAGTTCATTAAAAGATGCTTCTCTTTGTGGTAATTAGAAACTCGTGGGCCTTTGATAAAATACGAAAAAAATGTTCGCCCAGGAACGCGAGTTACCCATTTCAGAAACAACGATTATTGTTCTGCTTGTATTCCTTTTGGTTTTCTTTAGAGGATTCAGCGTGTTCATGCAAAAACGTACTGTCACCGTGGGATTGAAGAAGATTGTGACGATTGTTGTGATGGGTGATATCGGTCGGTCTCCAAGGATGCAATATCATGCTTTGAGTTTTGCGCAAAATGGATGGACTGTAGATTTTGTAGGATACGATGGTAATCTTTATTTGGTCATCGGTAGATGTAATATTGAATGCATATAGTAACTCTACATGACTTCTCTAGGTGTCAAACCATTGGATTCCATCACGAATAACCCTTTGATCAAAATTCATCACATATCCCATCTGTGGCGATTTCCAGATAATTTTCCAAAGTGGCTGTTTATTCTGTGTACTCCAATCAAAGTGTACTTTCAGATATTGTCATTATACTGGACTTTATTTATGAAGACGAGTGGACCAGATATTATGCTTGTTCAGGTGAGTTACGATCTCTTGAACGGCGTAAATTGTTTGTAAAATCCATATGGCTTCATCTAATTTCGAGTTACTAGAATCCACCTTCAATACCGACATTGATGATCACGCAATTTGTTTGTTGGCTACGGCAAACCAACCTGATAATTGATTGGCACAATTTCGGATACACCATCCTCGGACTTCGATTGGGAAAGGATAGTCTAATTGTTAAATTCGCAAAATGGTTCGTTATAGTTGTTTCAATTTCATGCCTCTAATCGTAACTCGGAATCGTTAATGATTTGAAATTTACAGGTACGAGAAAATATATGGAGGCAGAGCAGGTGCACACTTGACCGTAACTTCGAAAATGCATCGTGAATTGATGTATAATTGGGAGGTTCAGTAAGCAATATACATAAAAATGTTACTTTTTTTTCGTACTTGCAAAGAAGGTAATTTTCAATTTTTCGAAATAATATATTAGAGGACGCATTGTCACGTTGTATGATCGGCCGCCGACAAATTTCAAAAGGTTAGAATTAGAGGAAGTTCACGAGGTTTGCAATTTTCTTTAATCGATCGATCGATCGGTCAATCAACCGGCATCTTATTTTATCTGGATTATCCCACGTTCAGTTTCTCACACGGTTTAATTTGGAAAAAATTGTTTCGGAGCAAACAATCAACTCACATTTTCTTCCGTCATCGTCATCGGCATCAACATTGCTAACGAGCAAAACTTCACCAACAAATCCTGCGAAATACCGTGATGATCGTCCCATATTGATAGTTAGCAGCACTAGTTGGACTGCTGATGAAGATTTTTCTATGTTATTGCAGGCCGCACAAATATGTGATCAATTTGCGGAGCTGTGTTCTAAACAGGATTCAAGCAAAAAATTCCCAAAGTTACTTTTTGTCATCACCGGCGAAGGACCCCTGAAGAGTAAATATGTAGAGGAGATAAGTAAAATGTCGATGAATCAAGTTAGGATTGTGACTACTTGGTTACCTGCAGAAGATTATCCTTTATTATTAGGTAGGCGTTCACGTGTTTTACATGGTGGCGAGATGAAGAGCTACTAAATTACTTGTATCACTCATAACTTGTAGGCTCCGCCGATCTGGGACTTTGTCTTCATACATCTTCCTCGGGAATGGATTTACCCATGAAAGTTGTGGATATGTTTGGATGTGGAATACCCGTTTGCGCTGTTGAATTCGACTGGTATTATTTATGGATGTTTATAAGCTTGCGATGTGTTGCTTTTGACTTGGATCCCATAAAATTTTCTAAACATTCTTCCATTTCCGTTCAAAAGCCTCGATGAATTAGTCAAACATGATAAAAATGGACTGATATTTAAAAACGGTGAACAGTTGGCGCAACAATTAATTGTAGGTGTAGTTAATAATTCCGATTGGTGGTTTAAGCATGTTAACTGATTGCTTAAATAAATTTTAGGATTTGTTCACGGACTACCCAGCAAACAAGTCAAAGCTTGAATCAATGGAAAAACGCGTGGACGAATATCGAAAAGAAAATTGGGAAAATAACTGGAATCGCACTATGCTTCCTTTATTGAGCACGTTGGTTTGATTATTAGACGCAGAAATTTAGAATTTTCATGTTTACATTGTTTTTATATTTAGAATTTTTTTTTTTTTTTTCTATTGTGTACTTTTATTCGTTAATAAAGATCCAAAAACCCTACATGCATTCAAGCCTATCTTACTTAGATCTTTTGTATTAATTATGATAAAAGTAATATTACGGTTATTTGTTCGTCAAAAAAAAACTGAATAATGTACACTCAATGCAAAGAAAAATTTTTTTGCAAATATACAAGTGGATAAACCACTTAATAATAATTATCGATTAAAATGATTGGTCCCGATAATCAGTGAGATAATTGCTGTTAACAAATCCACGGATGCAAATCTGTTGTTCCTCGGAAATATGGGTCCAACAGTAGGGTTCAATGTTTTCCGGCCTATTGGGAAATCCATCCATGATTCTTTGATCAAATGCAAGCATGATGAAGGTGGGACTAGATTGATCGAAAAGTAGGCACCGAGAGGCTTCGTCTCTGCTCACGTCATCCTGATCTTGTATCATTACTTTCAAACAATATACGCTATTCTTAAACATCCCTTTTGCGACGACTTTCATAACGACATAGAATCTCTTTGAGGAAGAGCAATGTCTTGAAACATTTTGAGAAAGTGGCCATCTTTGAATAAATAAATGGGGATTTTCATATTTCCATTGATAATTTACTCGATAGCCGTTTTGATTATGCATAAAGTAATTAGGAGGTGAAAAATGTCGACGCAGCGATTGTATCACCTCATAGTCAAAGTAAATTCCGGCATATTTAATTCTTCGAACGAGCTCAATTTTTGTATCCCATATACTACTGTTTTTATTATGATCTTCAATTATCTCATTGACGATTCTGCGTTCTCTGTTCATATCTAAGTAACGCATCTTAAGAATCACATGATTCACCTTGCCTTGGAGAATTTTCTCTTGGCATTTCAATTCGTTAAGTAAAGATTGAAATGCCTTGACATGATTTTTTCGATCTTCCCACATGACGATTAATTTGGTCGAAGGGTGATGCGATAACAAATCTTCGATGAACCTAACTTTAAAATTCTTGGTAGTTATTGGTATACCCACAACCGTTTTCATCGATGTGAACTCCTCGTATTTCGTTCTACCCACTTTTCCGATAATCGCAGGATTATAATATAAACTCCAGTCAAGAATATCCTGATCTGGTTTGAATCCCATTACATCGAAGGTCAATCCTTTCCTGGATGTCATCTCGGCAATGACCTCATGAAATTCCGAATACTTTCTCCCGGTAAGCAGAATCGTTAATGAGTTTGGATGCGCCATCGAATTGCGAACAAGATCCACCACCTTCTCGTTCCACCAATTATTCCATACTCGGCTCTTTACATGTTCTTCAAAGTCCAATGACTTCTTACTCTGATACCATCCTTTATAAAGTTGATCATTCTTTAGCAGCCCTATGAGTGCGTTTTCCCATAATCTGGGATTTGGCTGTGGAGATGCAAAAAGCGTGCCATCAAAATCAAAAATATTAATTGAATCAATCTGATGAAAGTCCTGCATAGGTGCATCACTTGTCTTCTCGGATGAAACAATCGAATCTTCTAACAACTCTTCTATCTGTGATCCATCAGTGTGTGGTGAGATGGATGGAAAGAACGAATTATCAAATTCGGGAGTCTCAGTTTTAGTACTCATAACTTTACCTCTTTCCTAGAAGAGTATAGGCGCTCACGCAAGCAGATGTATGTAATAAATGTAATAAATGAGAGTTCTCTGTGTAACCATTAGTCTACATTAGGGGAGAGATAAAACCATGATCGATTTATTTTCCTATATACGTACAGTGCAATACGTAGTTTATATCTAAAATGAGTAATCGCCAACGCAAAAACGCTACTGCTTCACCATCCCAGGCTGTCGACGACATTCCCGACGAGGAGAAGATAAGATTAATAAAATCAACGGGTCTACTTAAAAACCTCAAAGAATCTAAAAAGGTTTCTAGTGAACTGGAAGACGATCCATTCGAATATGGTTTTACTTTTCAAGCTTTTCTATATACTATTCCTCTTTGTGCTGTCTTTAGTGTAATGGACATTCTGGTCCACAGACAGTACAACGAAGAAGTTTTGTTCTCTCCGTTCGCTACGAGAGTCGCCAAGGTTGCTCCAAGTAAGTTGGCGTAACTGCCTCTACTGTTTACTTTTTGAGTTCGATACAATATTGATGATTCTTTTATTTATCTACCCAGTTCTTTGGATCCTGGTTTACTTTACAAACAAAAATGTCAATAAAAATTGGGTGCAACTTTCAATGTTTCTGGGTTCACTCGCTTGTGGAAGTTATTTGTTGTGGGTTATTAACAGAGCTAATTATTACGGAGTGATGCGTAGATGCCCTTCCCTCGCCACTCTCTGGGTTTACCTTGTCATACAACTCCGACTGTTACCTTCAGTTTTGAGTTTGATCTGTGTCTACCTTTATTTTTTCTACATGGGATTTAAATTCTAGGATTATCATTATCTGATATACAGTATAATTTAATTGTTTTTTTCCTTTTGGCGCAAAGAAATATTTGAATGTATTCTGTAAAAAAAAAAATAGATATAATCAAAATATAGAAAAACTAGATAAAAATAAATGGGTCAATTAATAATACAACGCCGTATACAGTGCTGCTTTTGTAGTATATCGCAAGGATTAATTATGATACTTGACTAAATGATTTGTCTATAGAATGCATGGTATAATAAAGATAATAAATAATTTTATTGATCCTCCGGAAATCGAGGTTTCTATTCAATACTGCTTAAATTAAAATTTGAAACGGTTACTCTTAGGTTTCGTTTTATCGGATTGCGTAGAACTGCTGGGTGGTGGTCTTGGAACGTTGATATATTGTTGGTTAGATGCTGGCATGCTCTGTGGTAAGTTTTGGTAGCCCTGGTTTGGCCTAGAATAACCTCCCTGCGCGTAATTGCTACTCTGTTGTTGATTATATCCGTATTGTGAATATCCACTTTGCACTTGTGACACGTAGCCACCTGATGGAGAAGGTCTGGAAGCTCCGGGCGGTGTTTGATTTTCTTGTGAACTCGGGCGAGCAGGCAAAGGTGGGGCTTTTTGCTCCGAGGGTGGATTCAGGAGAAGTGACAAATCATTAATGAAATTCTTAGGATTTACTAGGTGTGTTGAACCTAACACAAAAAGAAAATATGTTAGATGTAATTGCAAGGTGGTAAAAATAAATAGTGCCTTCCATACCAATAATTACGTCCAGACGATGTTTATCAGAAAGTTCGTAACAGGAACGAAGTTCCGAGTAAGATACACCACCAGCCACGAATACTATTATACGACCCGCACGACTTTCAGCCTGAAAATGTTATAATAAGATTAAAATACCCGCTCATAAAAAATATCAGCACAAAATAAGCACATTGGTAAATGCTTACCGCCTGACCCTTCTTATACCAACCTGCCCTGGCACTATACATACAAGATAACATTAAATTTGAGCACAATAAAATAATTCAGTCTAAAATACGAAGTTATCTACCTTCTTAAAGATACAGGCCCTTGTTGTGTGGCCTTAGAACCATCTGGGTCCCCGGTTGGATCCTTCGTATATGGATAAGCCGTGTGGTCTATCGTTTTATCGATGTGACTCTAAATAATGATAATAAGTCATAAACTCGTAAAGAAATGTTATGTACCATGAAGAAATAATATTGTAAGACAATACCTCCAATACAAGTTTTAGCTTTGGAATATACCGAGAAATCTCGTATGGCATTTCTTCTCCTTGTTTCTGCCTATACTTCTTTGGCTTCTTCACCGATGGAGTCTAAATAAATAAATAAATAATAAATTGAATTATTCGAAAAATTGATAAAGCACAAGAGATTGGTAATATTTGAAAAACGAACCCTAATCAATTTAACACCGAAAAATCCCAAGTTGTTAATGGCATCGTTTTCTGATAACGAAATTTGCGCGTGTGCCAATAGTTTGCGTCTATCTTCCTCCAGAATGCCGTTCTTATACATTATGTATAACATGAGCATCCTAACTTTAGTCGTTGAACTAAATTTTATTTAACGATACATTAAATAAATATTTTTTTAAAAAAATTTTTTTTTGTAAAACAAAGATCCTAGTGACTTACCTAACCACTGGGTTATCTAACAAAGGTACCATATCTTCAACAAGTGTCTTTGGATGAGCGAAATCGGCTGTAAACCCTGTAGCGCAATTCTATAAAAAAATTTTTGCATCAAAAAATAATATAAATTAAATAACTAAAAAATTAAATATTATCAATCAAATTACCTGTTCTATTATAGCGATTTCAGAAAGCCTCTCTCTTTCAAACATTGCCATACACTCTTGTGCAATACTCATATGGACAGAAAGCTACAGATTTTATTAGGAATATAATTAGTTTGTCCAAAATTTTTTACATTATTATGTCGGTAATATATATTACCAACCTTTTCCTTCATACTCTGAAACTGTGGTAAAGTTGCCAACATTTTTTTCATATCGTTCAGGTTGGCCGCTTTCTCTCTACATAATAATAATAATGATGATGATAGAAAAACAGTTATGAGAACTTCATTTCCTTAACAATCAATAATCAACGAATCGTCTACTTACTTGTCAGTGAAGCCAGTGTGTTCACCCAAAAACTCGTTAAAATCTTTTATGAGTTTATCGATGCATTCTTTCATGTGTTTATGTCTATTGTCAACCCATACATTGTCGGTATCATCCAATATAGCCTCCGTCGCCGCTTGTTCTCCATCCTCACCCGTATAATTATATGTGTACTTGTTTCCATCCTCGATCGGCAGGAGGTCGTTGGCCATGGCTTGATATGTAAATTCATGTAGTAGCGGAGCACACATATCAATAGTTCGATCCGCAATAAATAGAACGGCCCGTGGGCGTTGTGGATCTTGCAGCTACATGAATAAATACTCAACTATGAAGACATTCTGTAGAATTATGCAAATATAACCATCTATCTATCTGTTTTTATACTTACTGGAAAACCATTATGATTGAATTTTACATAATCGTCTAACTCTTGTTGCACCAACATGGCTAATTTGTAAGGTAAACTTTTTGTCGGATGTTCAGCATCCAGTCCCCTTTGATATCGAATCAACGGATTTTCTCCCAACGAAATACAAATAGAAAGAAGCTAAAAAAAAAGGGCCATTAATTATAAAAAATATATATATACAAGCAAAAATCATAATGATTATATATATATATCCTACTTTCTTTGCAAGATTCCTTATTTCTAAATCAAACTTATCCTGTTTCTTGGGTGAATATAAATTGAAGTAACTTGATGGAGACTCGAAAGAAAAAACACGCGCTTCTTTGGCTGTACAAATTGTTAAAAAAATGAAATTTTTAATTCTGACGTAGTATAAAGATCCATCATCCGGTGACACGAAGCGAAAGATATTTAGACTTTTTAGATCACTAAATGTACTCCTATCTTATGTAAACCAGATCAGATTTATGAACTAACCATGAAAATCGATATAGAGTTCTTTGCATGTTTTCACATAAGCTGGAGGGAGTTTGGCCTTTAACTGTGGAGAAATTGCTAAACGAAACGAAAAAGTAATGAGTTACTTTTAAGAGATTAACTAAAAATGGATAAATATGGAAGAATTTCGAAGATCTGACTCACAAGAGATAAAGAATAGATGGGCACCAGCGTACAAAGGTGCCTTTTGTTTTGAACAATCATCAATTACTCTAGCAACTGATTCTTCAGATGGCGTAATTATATAAACTGCCTCCAGGGTTTGATAAGCCTGACGTGGCTTTTCAAGACTTTCAACCACTGATTTAAATTTCCATCAGTAAGACGTCAAGGACCACGAAACAGAATTATGCACGGATGACAATAACCTTAGAATAATGACTCACAAGTAACTTTCTCCTCCAAGATGTCGTACATCTTAACCGCAGAATCCATAATCTTGCGCGATGGCTCATCTACTATCACCACTTTCCAACCCCCGGGGGGTTGAACGGATCTAATTTCATTAAGGATACCTGTGAAAGTCGTAATATCAAGGTAAGTAAATTTGATTTCAAGAAAGAAACGAAAATATTTTGATTAGTAAAACTTGCGTTGTTTAAGGATTTCGTGAATAGCAACCATTGCCTTGTCAATTTCGATTTAAAAAATGCGCATAAAAAAAGTGCTTTTATCTACTACACACAATACGTGAATTCTAAATATAGACTTGATGGAAAAATCGGTCAGCGGAAAAAAGTTCTCCCGGTTCTTTTTTTAAATACACCGTGATATAAAATATAACAAAGGATTAGGATAATGAAAACCTATTTTCTTAATTAAAAAATTTCAAATTTCAATGGTTTTAATGGTATTTATCAAGTTATATTTTATATTTTTTAAAAAAAACTCTTTCTATTGATTCTTTTGCCAATTCAAAAAACAGATATTCTTGAAATCTTTCATATTCTTTAATAATTTTAATAATAAAGTTTATTAACAAAATTTTTTTGAAATAATTGTTTTTTCTCTTTATTTCATTTAAAAATAAAAAAATAAAAAAAAAACTCTTTCTCACTCCCTCTTCTACGCTTGAAATTTTCCTTTTTAGAAAATTTTTGAGTTGTTTACTCTTTTTCTTCACTCTCCCTTTTCCACTTTTCTTTACTTTCCCTTTCCCATATCTTTTTATTTCTTCTTTCCTATTTCTCATCCTTTCTTTCTATAGACTCTTTTATATAAAACTTATCCTCTCCCCTTTCTTTTTCCCCTTCCCTGCCAAAGTTAGGTTTTTCCTTCTTCCTAAAGGTTTTCTTTCTAGACCTTTCTTTCTTTTATAAACACACTTTCCATAACATCAATCCCTTGGCCAGTTGGCTTCCTTTTCTCAAAACCATATACAGAAGTGGTAACTTCTTTTAAGACATAGGTTTCAGAATTTTTCTCTCTTCCATGGCCTCATAGAAAAAGGATGAATGGCTTACCTCTTCAAAAAATCAATATGGTCATTATTACCAAATCCGGTGTTGTTTACTTATTGATAGTTAAACTAGATACATTTAAGAAACCGGTATACAACTATTATTATCCGAAAATATCCAAGGAGTTGTATCCCACTGTATTCAGAAAGATATAGCAGCCAATGCCAATGCAGCTAACAATAAGCTAGATTAGTTGCAGGTGTTATGCTAGTGATCGGAGAACTTAGGAGGATAATACATGAAGACCAGTGATTCTAGTTACTCTCGCAACACAAGCTGGTGACAACAACGAAAGTTTCTTGCTCACCCTTTTGACAATATAGGCTCATTGTATAAGGTTAGGTAACAACATCTATAAGAAACTTCAACTCCATTACGTTTGACAACTTCCTTTAACAATTACCACTATACGTCCAAACACTTTTCTTTCACTCTCTCCTGCCTTATACCGGTGCTGGATTTTACTCAAATACTTAAATGGTGCAGCTATGTGTATAAAGCTTCTTATGAAAAGCAGATATCCCCTTTCCTACTTGTCACAGATGTAGGCAACTGCTATAGGCCTGATCAACCTGTAATCTGCCGCAATTCTAGAAGGGTAGAGAAGGTCAAATACTAGGTGGTCAAATGAAAAGCTAATCTCCATAAGATATCTGTATCGGTGTAGTGGCCATTTAACTAATTGAGTAATTATTCAAAAGAAGTATAAGGTGAAACATATTGGCTTGCCATACATCAAGCCACATTTGGAAAGCAAGCTTGTCAAACGTAATGGAGTTGAAGTTTCTTATAGATGTTGTTACCTAACCTTATACAATGAGCCTATA
>CAJVPV010003304.1:0-11482 GCA_910591835.1 Acaulospora morrowiae | reverse complement strand
TAGATGTATCTAGTTTAGCCATTAACAAGTAAACAATACCAGATTTGGTAATGATGACCATGTCGATCTTTTGGAGGAGGTAAACCATCCGTCCTTTTTCTGTGAGGCCATGGAAGAGAAAAAAATTCTGAAGCCCACATCTTAAGAGAAATTATCACTTCTGCATATAGTCTTGAGAAAAGGAAGCCGACTGGCCAGGGGGTTGATGTTATGGAGAGCGAATTTATAAAAGAAAGAGAGGCCTAGAAAGAAAACCTTCAGGAAGAAAGAAAAAACCTAACTTCGGCAGGGAAGGGGAAAAAGAAAGGAGAGGGGGTAATTTTTTATAAGAGAGTCTGAAGAAAGGAGAGGTAAAAAATAGGGAAGGGGAAATAAAAAGATATGGGAGAGGGGAAAGGAGAAAGCGAAGAGAAAAAGAGTAAACACTTAAAAATTTCCTAAAAAGGAAATTTCCAAGCGCAGAAAGGGGAGTGGGAAAGAGTTTTTAATTAAAAAGTTATTATAATTTTACTATAAGACCAATGTATATATAAAAAAAAAGTCAAATCTTTAATAAAAAAAAAAGCTTCTATAATAGAAACTAAGAAAAAATTTAAGTAGTTGTTTTAAATAACTGTAATGAATTGTTAAGTTTATTTTGTAAAGTTAAAAAAAGAAACTCAAATCAAATTATTATATTTTAATTTTAAAATCTTAAAGATTGATATAAAAAGCTATTTAAACTTTTTATTATTACTAAGGATCCTAATGATTTTCTTCAATTCTATATTCGATTCTCAAGTTTATATTAAATTTAATAGGCGGGGTATACCTCACCATCATTTTTAATAATGTTTTGAACCTTATGTAATTCCCTGCAATTCTGTTCGATTCCAATTTTCAGAACCATAATTATTACTAAAATTTCTAAAACTGAGATGTGATAATTTGATCCAAGTTTTTCTTTCAAACATTACAAAATAAATTCATAATTTATCAATACATATTTATATTAAAACAACTATTCAAATTTTTTCTTAGTTTCTATTGTAAAAGCTTTTTCCTTTGTTTATTATTATTATTATTTTATAATAATCAGTATATATCTTATTTATTGAATATTGTATTGAGCTCTTTTAAGTATAGAGTATATAGCCTTATCTATATCTTAAATTACTTAAAATAAAAAAAACTACTTTGTTACTTTTTATGCCTTCTATATTATAAATATCAGAGCTCTAATAGTATAGGTAATGAACTAATTTATTAGAATATATGCCTTTAAGTCCTTATTTGTTATCTGATAAACAGGAACTTAAAAGAGTATTCAGATATAGTTAGCTATAGACTAGTTACAGTATATCTTATTGGTTCTAACTAGGTCTATTAAAATTAAAAAAAGTAAAAATGAAAATATATGTAAGTATTTATATATGAATATTGTTACTGCTTTGGAAGAGCAAAATGTGAATTGTGCTAATTTAGACTTGTAATAAACAGTGTTTTTATAAAATAAAGAAAATAAAAATAAAATAAAAAGAAATAAAAAAAAATAATTAAAGAAATATTAAAAAAAATTAAAAAAAAAATGAAATTTACAATCAAATATATTGAAACTTTTAGTTTGTTCCTTAATGAATTTAAAAACTAAAGATAATTTTCAATTTTTAATAATTTAATTTATTCAATATATGTTTTATTTTAAACACTATTAAACAAATTAATATGAATAATTATAAAAAAAAAAACTCTTTTCTGTAAACCACCAAATTCTTAAAAAGTAACTTTTTTGGTAATTTTAAAAACATTTGTCAAAAAATCATTTTTATTTTCAAAACATAAAAGAACTACAAATAATAGAAAACTATAATCAAAACACAGCTATCCAGAAAGGTGAATCTATTTTGTGAATTATATTATTAACAACTTTTGTTAGGTACCTTTTCTCTTCTCAATAGACAAAAGTTACATTAGAAAAAGAAAAACACAAGCATTACAATTTACAGTAAGCTCCAAGAAAAGTCAATATCAACCCTTCTAGCTTCTAGCTAGTCATATACAAGATTCTTTACCTCCCTAAACACTAGAAGGATTTTTGCTAGCCAAATTCCATCTGATAAATTAGGCAATCTCGACACTAAACAAAAAACAAGAGGACACTAGACTTTTCTTAGGAAATTCAGATCAAAGAATTCAAATAAACAAAACAATAATACATCAGTCAATATCAATAATCTATAGTTATGTGATAAAAAATTTTAATTGGAGGGAAAAAACCAGAATCAGTTTACCTCCAGCAAGTGATTAACACACTAGAAAACATGTAAAACAAATTAAACAACCTGAGTAAACAAGATCTACATATCAACCAAAATCCAAATAAGTTTAAGTAAATAATACCAGCTCATCAATAATGCAAACACAACAACAAAACAAGCATGTCTTATAACTAACACATCAACAAAACTGACATGTCAATACCACAATCATGTTTTCATAAATACAAGTGATAACAATAACAAACACATCACCACAAGAGCATATTAACAGTAAACATATCAGTAATTTATTCTACCCAATTAACCATAATCAAACAAAATCCAAAACCAATTAACTATTGGTAATGATTTCTACTTTCTACCACTTACAACATCCCATGCAGACAACAATAACAATACTATTCTCTTAGATATTATTCTTATAGACAGAACTTATTATCATGTATCTATAATATATTAAAATGAAATTAAAGAAGTTATTCTTACAGAACCATCCAGAATGATAACAACTACCTTATTTAACAATTACCTCACCAAGTGGCTTATCTCTACCATCAATATCTCTAGACCAGACTCTACAAATTCAAGCATTTTTCAAATCAAATTCGCAATCTCTGAAGATCAAAAAAACCTTTTGGCACAAGTTTCAGTCCTTATAGAAAATCTTTCAACTTCTCGATGAATTTTTAAACTTTCACAACTTACCCCAGAGAATTTTAGCAAGCAAAAGTCAACAGAGAAATAAAGTCTTTTACAAAAGATAGAATTATTCAAAACATGTATCATGGAACATAATTCAAATCAACAGAAACAAAAAAAAAAAAGAGAAGCTTATTTACCTTTACAACATCATACCAATTAGGTAAAAAAAACCAGCCACCATCTTAACAAACTTCTTCCTCCAACAAAACCATTTTATTAGCAGAGTTACACAATAGAACTCCAAGTCAGACAAATATCAATATAACTACCAATTAAATATTTCAACCAACCACAACATCCAGCCAATCAGAATCTGGATACCACTCAATAAACTGTCAATCAAATCTATCAAACTTGTCAATCAATCAGATACAATCACTTGCTTAGAATCTATTTAAGGAGAATCAGTTGATATCTATCCACTTAGACTTCCCTATACCAGAAGATATAAATATGTACAACACTGTAAGCACCTATACTTATCGAGAAAAAAAAAAGAAAATACTTACTGTGCAAATTTTGGGAATTCCAATAGTTGCCAAAGAAAAGAAAAGACTCCTGACAACTATTTCCTAGACATCTCAATTATTTCTTACTTAAACAATATTCCTAATTAATATAACAATCCTATTCTTAATACCTTATGCTCTTCTTCATCCATACTTCCCAACCCTCAATCTTTAGAACATCAGCAAAAACTGAAGAACCTATTAAGCAAAAACTCTAATAAGGAAAGACTTGAAACAGCATATAAAAGACTCTGGTTATATGAGAAAGACTTAATAATAAAATACTCAGGAATAGAGAATTATGATATATTAATCAATACTAATCTTGAAGAAAATGATTAATATATCTTTAACAAACTTATTATAAAACACTATCGCATTATTAGCTGGATATTCAAATTTAATACTATTAGAGATAATCCAGCAGAGCTAATTAATCTTCTACTAGATATCAATTAACAATCCAAAGACGAAGTCAGATAAAAACCCTACCTAGTCATTTTTATTAAAATAGAAACAAGAGACAAAGTATTTTTTAACTTTAGCAAAACTAATAAACTTAAAGAAGATTACTAGAAAAAATATGAAAAACTGGATGGTCGGTTTCAGAGAATCTATAAAATGAAATACAAAGTTGCTAAACTCAATAAAGAAGTCTACTCCAAGATTAAGCTTCTTATAAGCATTAGTCTCTTCATCACATATCTGAGATACATCAATATCTTTGATCTCAATCCATATCTCTTAACACAAATTATGGAATAAGGTTGTAACTTTTTCTGTTATCCTAAAGAGAGCAACAAACTAGACTATTATGATCTACTGCAAAGAAGCAAGAAGATGTTTTAAGACAACCTTTCAGAACTCCCCTCATTACCTAATCTAATCTCTGCACAAATAAAAGTCAAAATCCCTTACTGGATTTCTATCCTTGACAGAAGCATCACAACAAGTGTTGCAGGCTCTCTTCACCCCTTCTATAGGTTTAATTTTCTGCCAAATTCATATTTTATCTTACTTCCAGATCTCCTCAACCATTATCAAGACTTATCCAAAGAAGTCACACACCTATTTCTAGTTAAAAGAAGAAAAGACCTATGAAACTTGGGAAACATGATTAGGGAACTTAAGATATTCTTTATTGTTCCTCCCAAAGTCCACTCATCTTATTTTAACCTCACAAGAACCCACTTTTCTCTTCTTCTAATTTGTTGAATTCAGAGTTTGCCTTCTTTTTTCCACTCAATACTAGTAAGACTAATATCAGAGAAATTGTTAAAAAACTAAAAACAAAATACTTCTTTGAACATCTTTCTATCAACTTTTTCAAATCCAAAAGACTTCATTTATTATGGCTATCCACTATCAATAAATATTGGTCCAAACTAGAAATTGAAATTCCCACTATAAATTCCTATGATACCCAATTCCTAATCAAAAACTTGAAATCAGAATATTGATTTTCACTTCCATTAGGATATTTATGGATATCTTTAGAAATTGCCCAAATCAACAAACCAAGACTTCTGCAGAAACTAGAGGACATCAATCCAAATCTCAACATTAGTTAACTATCTTGCAATAACAAACAATTGAAGAAAAAAATTAAAATTCTCCATAGCCACTATAAGTTCTTAAGAATTTTTGAAGAATGGTTCACTAATCCATAAGTTCTATTGCCAGAAGACCTCAATAAAATTAACAAAATTCTATCAAACAATAATCTGATGACACTCAAATTTTCTTTTATTAACAATGATGCTCTCCTAACAACAATCCATCAACTTCATCAAACATTTTTCTTTAGCAGACTTCCTGAATCCCTAGTTATTAAAGAGATATTTCCCAAACTGAAGTTTGATCTTATGCCATTTCTAGAATAATAAATATGAGTAACAATCTCAATACAAATTATGATCAAACACTACCAAACCAACTCAATCAAAACAGTATACCTTCAATTAACCCCAATATTACTAATAACATCAAAAACCTAATTACCCATACAACTATTAGCACTAGAGATCTTAATGATCCAATCAAACTCAAAGTCTTAATCAATGTAATAAACAACAAATCTATTTTAGTGTGTACTGAAACTAAACTCAAAAAAGAAGACCACCACCCAAGCAATATTAACAGAAGATCAATCATCTATGGCAATTCAAACATTACAAAAAGTGGTACTATGCTAATTATTCGCAAAGATCTCTTACCACATATGTTTAAAATATGTGACATATCTGATCGATCATCTTGAAATTTAAAGGAAAAGTGAACATACTTTTGACAGTAGTTTATCTTCCATATAAAAGAAAGAAAAGAGATCCAGCCCTTAAGCAAGTACACCTAACTATTAAATTAGTCACATATCACAAACTTTATCATATAATCCTAGAAGATTTCAACACATATCCAAAAAACAGTTTATCCATTGAAGCTAAAACTACTTCACATAAACAATTAATTTACAAACATCTTATTAACTACATTGACATTGGGCAGCAGTACAATAGCAAAGCATATATATACTTTACTGCTACTAGTGCCTCATATATAGATCAAGCCTAGATTTCAAGAAATCTCACTTCCAAAGTAATATGGTATAAGATACAAGAAATCAATACCATCCCAACAGATTATTGAGCTGTTTTAATAAAACTCGATTATTTTAAATTCAAACATATCAAACCTATCTTTAAATTTGATCTCAACAAAACTCCAAAAAAAGATATCCAAGATTTCATCAAAGAGTTAGACCATTGGGCCAGCCTGTTGTCTTCACCTGATTGGGATAACTTTCATAACCCCTGCTCCAACATCCTTAACAAACATATCAAAAAATCCAAAGTCAATTACACACGAAAAGATTATTGCACCAATGCAGAGAAAAAATTTAAAAAACAAATCAAAAAAATCAATAAAGTTATAGTATTACTCAAGAATGGACATTTATCTCTATTTCTTCAAGACTAGAAATTATTAGTCCTCTATAAAATCTCCAATCACAGTCCTAACATCTTGATCAAAAGCCTCCAGAAACTAAAGAAACTTTTAATTAAGAAAGCTTTACTCCAAGCCCAACAAGAATCAATTAAGAAATTTCATTTAAATTTGGAGAACATGATGGAAAATTTTTATAGCAAACCTAAGAGCTACATCAAAAAAGCCTTTAATACAATTAAACCAAAAATCAACCTTTTCAAATTATACAACTCCAATAATCAATTAGTAGATCATTCTGACCTTATTTAAGAATCTATTAACAAGTACTTCAAGAACATTCTTAAACCTTGAAACTTCAATCTTGTAAACTTTCCAGATTGGGAAGAAATCTACTCCTCCAAAACAATCAATCAAGAAATCTATAAAGATTTTCTAGACCCATTCGATTTTTTAACTATCAAAAAAGCCATCTACAAATTATCTAGAAACAAGGCCTTTGGCAAATCAGGAATTAGCTATGATATTATCAAATTTATGGAAGATAAAACTATCACCTATATGATCACTATTACTAATTATATCCTGCATTCTTCCTATATTCCCAAACAATAGAAACAAACTATCATTACTATAATTCCAAAGAAAATTGTTTGGAATCACAAATTGTTAAACACCAGACCTATATCTCTCATTGACTTTACTAGGAAAGTTTTTACCAGATTGATTAACAAAAAATTAACCAAAATCCTCAAAGAAAATAACATCCTATCTGAATTCAACTATGCTGGCCTCCCTGGACAAAGCACTATAGAACTACTAGCAATTGTTAATTCAGCTTTTCAAGCTGCAAATGTCAACAACAAAGAGTTTTGGTTTGCATCTTTCAATATAGTTAAAGCATTTGATTCAGCCTTCATTCCAGCAATCCAAAAATTCTTGAAAAGAATTAACTGTCCAAGTCAAGTTATCAATCTTTCCATTAATATTTTAATTAATAGAGAGATCTCTATTAATTCACTATTTGGTCCAACCAATTTATTCATTGTCAATAATGGAATAGAACAAGGCAAAATGCTGTCTCCAATCATATGGATTATCTTCTATAATTTATTAGTCACCAAACTATCTCAACACTGTCCAGTCCAGAGCTACTACACTCCTAATACTCTAACATATATGGATGATCTCGCTTTCATTGCAAACTCCAGACAGAAGTTGAAAAAGCTTCTCACAATAGCCAATCAGTTCTTCACAATAAACAGCATCATATGCAACAAGAATAAAACTAAAATTATCAACAATATCAAAGTCAAACATGGCTCTCCAGACTTCATTAAATTTGACAATTACCAGATCCAAATTCTTAAACCATATGAAAGTATCAAATATCTCGAAACCTTATCTTATCAAGAAACTTACACAAATCCAATAGAAAAGCATTCATCCAAACAGCATCACAAATCCTTAAGGAACTTTTCAAATGCAAGTGAAAAGAAGAAAACAAGCAACAAATCAATAATTGGGTTGTCATAAGAAAATTCGAATACTTCTTACTTTCTTATTTTCTCAATAAGTCAACTCTCAAACTTCTACAAATGAAAATCAACAAGCTAATCAAGTCAGCTTATAGAATCTTCTCCAAGTGTTTTAAACATGATCCCGACAAGCTGTGGTGGCCTCAATCTGCAGTATTAGAAGAAAGACAAAAGACTATATTAATAGACAACCTAATCTCTAAACTCTCTATTCCTGCTATTAGAAAATATATGCTACAAGAAATTCAATCCATCCAAACAAAAGAAGCAATTTGGTTTTGCCCCATTTGCAATCCAGATAAGTTTAATTAAGAAAGCTGGATCCTCTATGCAGTGAAATTGGCCAAAGATCTTAAAATTCAAATTTGTTCTGCAGAATATCTATTCCATCTTAAAAATACTAAAAATTCAATTGGTCTTTTGTTCTTCACTCTTCAACCCCAGCTCAAAAAAACAGCAATTAGTACAACAAATACTCTCAATATAAAATTCATCAATCAACTACTAAAATTTCAAAGCTCCATCAAACTCACATGGCTACAGCTTGCCATCTATACATATGGCGTAAATTATTTTGCTGTTGACTCAATTCCCAAAATCCTCAAAAATAATTGCGTCATGACTCAATTATTTATATGTTTTAATAGTACTCAATTAATTGCGTCAAATAATTGCGTCAATTGCGTCAAGGATCTACGAATTTCAGCAACATGTATATTGCCATCCATACAGGCATAATCTGTTCCAACCCAGAGCCTAACTGGTTCAAAATATTCACAAATATAAGAAATCTAAAAGGATTCACAGTCCAATATCAAATCCCAAGTCAATATTTTGGCTTATTCATAATATCAATACAATAACTAAAACTCACAAAAAATATCGAGCAATTCAAAAAAATACTTCACTCAAGAGGAAGCACTTTACAATAAATTTTAACAACATTTTAATTATATGTTCAAGCTATTCAGCTAGTTCACTCTCCCAAGTATTCTGTTAGTTAGAGTTTACAAGTACAGTGGTCTCAATATTATGGATCCAAACTAATCCATTCAGCTATTAAAGATACTGTCTACTTAGTATGATATATGAAATCTCTATCTTATCACAGAACAATAAACTTATTCTACAAGAAATCAACATTTCCACCACTTCCCTTTCCCAGACTCTTTCACAAGAACTCAACTTATAGCAGCATACTTATATACAGATTTACAAAAATAACCTAATTATAAATAACATCAAAGTTGAACTTCTTAATCCTTGCTTATCACCAGACAACATTCTACTTGTAATATTTGACATTATCCAATAGAATCAGCAATGCAACGTTATTGAAATCAGAAGTAACAAAAAAATTCTTCAACCAGTCTCTGAATACCCTAGAAGAATGGTAAAAATCAACTTCTCAGCACTAATCCAAAGAATAACTTGTCAAATATAACAAAAATCAATACAGATAATATATATCAAGCCTAAATCCAAACCATCATCAATTAAATTTCTTTAGTGAAACAACCTTCTACTATACTTTCCAAAAAATTCATTAATTAACAATATATGCCTCTGCAAAAAAAAATTTAATATTACTAGGGACTATATGATATGCGAAAGTTTCTCTGTTACTCAAACTTTTGGATAGGAGCATACTTTATATGGCCTAAAAGTTACTATCAAATTCAATAAGAATATCAAAAAACTACATAATAACAACTATAGCAGCATAATTGCATTCAGAATTAAACTATTCTCAGGCACTCTGCCCACTTGCAAAACTCTTCACCAGCTATATTCTGACCAGTATCCGGATATTTGGTGTCCAAGGTGTGAACTCTATATTGAAGATATTTATCATATCTTCAAATGTTCTAAAACCTTTACCAAAGCTGACCAAATAATTAAAAATATTAATCATATTCTTTATCCAAACAGCAACTGAACACCAATATCATATATATGGCAAGTAGCTGAATTATCCTATGGCTTTACAGATAAAATCTTCTTTTTAACAGACTTCTTTAATTGGGTCAAGACAGCTAATAAAGCCATAGCCTAATTATACAATCTTATTTGGAAACTATGCTACTTCATAGCCAACATGTCACTATCTACTAGAATTAAATGGAATTTCAATAAACCTTTTATACCATCCTACTCTTATAAACTATTTAACAATCATGACTCTCAAACCAAAACCAACCAATCATTATCCCTCTTGAAGAAATTATAATTGACCTACCTAACATAGTTGCTAATATGTTTATTCAATGTAAATATAATTATCCTAAATATATTCAGAAATTAATATTATTATTACCCAACACCTCTTTCTTTAATATTGAGTAGGTATTTATAGCTGCTCAGTACTATTTGACAAGATATATTGTTTTAAAATTTCTTTTTAATATTAGTTAAATGATTACTATAGGCAAGCTAGTATTTAACTTATTGTACTCGCATATAAGAGATATTGTTTCTTTCATAATGTATACTTTGACATATATAAACCAAATAAAGAAATGATATTTACCTATAAAAAAAACAAACAAATTAATATGAATAATTCAAAATTATTGTTTTAGTCAATTTTATAACTCTATTCCAATATTGAAATCAAAAAACAGTTTTTATATGCAATAATTATTAGGATTTTTATTTATTTATTTTTTTTTGTAAGGCACTTCTCAAATTGTAATCTTTATTAATTGTTGATTTAATTTTTATAGAGATAACTAAGTATAAAATTTACAACAATAGTAATATATTGAGATATGTTGCTATAAATATAAATCTGCTAATAAGTAAATATATTCTATAAAAACTATAATTGAAGAAATTTTAGAAGTAACTATTTATTAAATTAGGAAGTCAGCGCCTTCCTATTATTAGGATTTTTATTAAAATTGATTAAAAATTAATAAAGATAATAAAATCAGTATTAATAGAAAGTATCAATAATTAAAGATGCATATTATGCATATGTTTCACTATCAGTCATATAACTTTTCACATGAACTTTTAAATTATAATAAAAAAATTTTTTTACTTAATAATTTAATATAAACTTTGAAACTCAAATTATTCTTTGTTTGCTTGTATTATAAACTTTGAATATTTTTTTTAATTTGATAAAAGATATGATAAAGAATAACCTTATTCATACTCCTAACTCAATATCTCCTAAATCTATGAAGTTTACTTAAAAGCAAGTGAAATTTTCATAGTAAACTTTTAAATTTTAACTTAACAAAAAGGATCTATATTAATTTTAAATTTTAAAGGTTTACTATAAAAATTTCACTTGCTTCTAGTGTAAGAGGGGCCAAAAAAATTAAATAGATTCAACATATGTCATCCTCGCCCAATTGGGGTTTAATTGGGGCTTGAGGAATTTTTGGGATTTTTGGGATTTTTTTTAACATGTATATAAAGAGAGAAATGTACTAGAGAAAAACCAACAATAAAAATACCGTCCTTTTATCATAAACTCAGACTAATATCTAACACTTTCACTTACCTCGTGCCACATCTC
>CAJVPV010003303.1:0-11483 GCA_910591835.1 Acaulospora morrowiae | reverse complement strand
CAAATAATTATTTCAAATTTCAAATTTCAAATTTTTTACATTTTTAATAAATTTATCAAGTATTAATTAAATTTTGCCAAATATCATTATAAATACAATTTTTTTATTGAAAATATATAATTGGATTTTATCAAAATATATAATGCTAAATAATTTTGTCAAATGTTATAATTTTTATTACAAAATATTATAACTTTATTGCCAAATATTTTTTAATTAGAAATATTTTTTACCAAATGATTTTATTGCCAAATGATTTTTTTTACCAAATGATTTTATTGCCAAATGATTTTTTTTGCCAAATGATTTTATTGTCAAATGATTTTTTTTTATCAAATAATTTTTTTTTATCAAATAATTTTATTGTCAAATATTATATTTTTTTTTATTGAATTATTGAATTTTTTTTAAGTACCAAATGGTATAAATTAGACCAAATAACAAAACTTTGGTATAAACTTTTATTAATAAATTTGAATTTAATTAGCTGTAATTCAGCAGTCAAATAATTCAACTTGGACTAGTGCGATATATATTTTATTATATACAAATAAAATAAAAAAATAATATTTACTTACAAAATATATATATATATTGTTTGAATTCAAATTTAAAGATCAATTTTTACAAATAATTTTTAATATGAAATTCAAAACTGATTATTATTAAGCAAGGCAAAACTATAATAATTTTAATAGTGATTTTTATAATTTAAGAGATAAAAAAGTTATTATTTATATAGGTAATCAAAACTATAATAATATATTCAATTTAATATTTATAAGAAAGAATCTAAAGTTAATAATTAATTAATTTGATATAATATTTTTGAGATTTAAAATAAAAAAATATTAAATTTAATTTCAAAAAAGTTAAAATATACTTAAACAATATATAATAAGTATGTAAATCAATCTGTTAAACAAGTTATTTAACTATTAATAATTATATAGTTTTTAACAAATAACAAATATATACAAATTATTGTTATTTAGTATAATATAATAATCAATATAATTTTTGAAATAATTTCAAATTAAATAGACTGATGATATTTTTTAAAAAATATAAAAAGAAAGTTTTAAATTAAACCAATATATAATAAGCTATTGATATTAAATATATGGATCAGAAATAAAAAAATATAATAATATAAAATATATAATAATTATAGAGTTTGCAATATAAAACTTGAAATAAGAAAATATCTCTTTATATATTTAGTATTAAAGAAGTTCATATTAATAATGCATGATTTATACTTATGAAAAAATTAAAAAAAAATTTATTTGTCAAATTTGAATGACAAATTAATATGTAATTAATATCAAAGCAATATTATTAAATAGATATTATACAAACCGAATTATTAAGAAATAATATTATTGTAAGGTTTATAATCGAAATATTATTTCGTCTTTAAATAATTCAAGTTAAAAAACAAAAAAACAAAAAAAATTCAAGTCAAATTCAAGTCAAAATTGTTATTTTTATTGTCAGAACCCTGGTATATTTGATAATCATGTTTTTATTTTATTAATGTCATATAACTTTTTTTTTTAATAAATAAATTATAAGAAATTTAGATATATAAAATATAAGTAATGACTATAAACAAAACAATAATTCTGATTCTAATAAAAAAGAAAAATTTAATAAACGCAACAAGTGTTTGGGTTAACTTGTATTATTTAATTATATCTTATTCCGGGGGGGGGGTTTTTATGCGATCACGTGACCAAAGGGAAAACAAATAAATAAAATCCAAACACTTAATTAGATTGACACCAGTAAACCCACTAGCTAATAGTTAGCTGTAGTGCGACATGCAACGATGCGGTCTTTAATGAAATGACAGACTCATCATTACCATATTACATAATAAATTCAATTATAATTTTGTGTATTATATTACTGTACATTACCATTTGAACAGAATTTATTAACTAGATTTACAGTTTAATTTTAAACCTTTTAAACCGGACTAGAACTAGACTAGACCGGACTTTAACTTCCATACTATTAAACGCGTTACAGTATATGGATCATCCTGTGGCACTCACCGATGGCACCATGCGACACGAACATTTTTCAATGCATTATTTATATTCGAATAAGGTTGGATGAAAATTTTTTGGGAAAGGTACGAAAGTAGATGCCAGTAAAGGATAGCACATATATCCATAGGTACAATTGTGCACATTCTTCTCTTTAAAACCCTTAAAAAAATCAGGTATTCCATAAATGATAGATTGTAATCAAAAACTGATGATTTCAAATTACTAACGTACATCCGAAAAAAACTTCCCAAATAGTAGTACCTTGACTGGTGGAATTTGCCGAAGTTTGTGCATGTGTATTTACTTAACGCATAAATGACATGTAGATTATAAAATTATAAAACGGTGTTTAAGAATCATAAGAAAAAATTTAGATCATTAATGCGCATTGTTAACTAGAGTGTAACATCTTTCATTTTATTCCTTTCCTTAATTAATTTAATTCTTTTAACCTTCCAAAATTAATGGCGGATGAAAACCAAAAGTCAGACTTGGAAAATCTCATCGGGGCTATGTTTATAGGAGCCAGTATAGCAATTAGTGCGCATTCAAGCTTAAGAATGGCCATAGTGCGTACAGGCACCAAGATGATTTACTTTCCTATAATCAACATCTCAATGCTCATCAATGAATTTGCCGCAATATTTATGGTTCTATCTGACTATGGCGTATTGGGAAATAAATGGAACCTTTGGGCGCAAACCATAAGCAACCTCGCATATTTTGTAGAAAAGCCTGTGCTATTGTATCTTGCCTTTTTACGCTGCCGGGTTGTCTTCGAACCATATAGAAAATATTATAAAATACATTACTTCCTGATCGGATTACGCATAATTGAATTATTTATTGTGCTCACAACGAACATATATGATAATATCGTGTGTGATGGATTAACTACAGGATCAGCTTGTTCTCAAGTAGACACGGTTTGGAAAATTCGTGATGGAATGGCTCCTATATTTAGATTCTATTATATTTTCTCCGAGAGTGTATTCTACGTGAAATTATTTCAAACCCTGGGCCTTCGTCACAGCACCGATTCGGAAAGTCAACGACTATTAAGACTTCGTCGATATCAAACATTAATGTTCACCTTCGATCTTTCATTTTTAATTTCAATGAGCGTTTATAGAATTTTAGTCCTCGTAAATAATAATTTGCCAGACTATACTTATATTGAGTTGTTTAGCAGTGCACTCACTGTATTTGTGATGACTGAGTTTGGACTCACCATACCAAAACTATTTCAATCATCATCCAGCAAAAATCGGATTAGTGCGAATGTGACACGACAGAATATAATTTCCGTTCCGCAAAGCGCGCATTTGAGTCAAGATACGAAAAATCCAAATCCATCCGTCATGCCTTCATCACAAGTTAACACCTTTGGATTGATCAAGTCCAACAAAGATGAGGTTTCTGCTTCTTATACATGTTATGTGGAAGATGAAAAGCCCGAGAAGTTATAAGTAATCTACTTTATTTGATTTACTTGGTTATTTCCATACATCTTCTTAACCCTAAACTGGAGTTTTACTAGAGCATCGGATTCTTCTTTTATAAGTTTTAAGGTCTGGCCACGATGATACCAAAAATTATATCATATTTTTTTTTAACAAAAAAACAAAAACAAAAAACGCGTGGAACTGTATGATGCGAAAGCAATATTTAAGTTAAAACCTACGGTATATTTCATTATCGAACATTAGCATAAAAAAAAATTACATTCTTTAAAAAATAAACCATATCCTTCATATTTAAAGGTGGTTTATAATAATATGTTATCTTTTTTTTAGGTCAATGCGTGATCTATTAATCTAAGAAAATCGAGTACAATAAGCCAAATATTTATGCCCTCTATCATATCATAACAATTTATTAAATAAAGAAAGAAATAATAATTAGTTCAATGAAATCAATAAACAAACAAACAAATGGATAGGATTAAATAATAAAAATAGCAGTAAGATAAAATAGTAATTAATAAGTCAATTGACAAATTAGGCAAATTTTCATTAAGAAATTCGAAATCAACAATTTATCCAATGCTTTATAAATTGTTGATCACAATACAACTAGCTAAAAATTTAACTTTAAAATATATTAGTATTATTAAGTTATCGTATTACTCTTGCCTTACATAACTAATTATAATTTTATTAATCTTGTTAAATTATTTTGTTATATTCTATTGAATTAATATAAATAGTTTGAATATTGCTTTTTTTTAAAAAAAAAATTATTTGTAACCATTTATAAAAATTTAAACAACTTAATAATAACGTTATTATTATTTATTTTTTATTTTTTTAAAAAAAAAAATGTTACGCAATAATAGAATCAATATTAAATCTATACTGCATATATGCGAACTAATAATCATTTTATTGATTGTAAATAAATACGACGCGTAATAATAAAGATTTCTTCATTAAAATTATTTATTACATCCAAGTAATAAATTTTATTGTGATATACTGTATGAAAAAAAAACAAACAATAAATAAAAAATCGTCAGACATTCCTATAAATAAATATTTCTCATTAATGGATGTAACAATAGTATAATTGATTGATGATGTTAGATACACGAATTAGATTAATTTACAGTATATCGATAGTTTTAATAATTTTTAGAACAAACCTATTTTTTCATCAAGGAATGACTAAACATAGTATTATAAAAAGGTGAATGATACTCGAAATGATATACTGTAAGCTTGTAAATATGATACAATTAAAGTTACTGTCAGAAATGTTGTTAAACGGCTTGTTCATTGATTATCACGTCGCATAATACTGTAAATAATGTAATAAAAAAAAGATGTAACAGTTATCAATGGACAAGCCGTTGTTTAATAATAACACTGCTTTCAGTGTGACATTTTTATTACGTGATAAAATAGATCGCGTACATACAGTATGTACTGTATTTGTTTTTGAAATGAAATGTATGAATTAAAAAAAAATGAAATATTTCAGAAACATTTTGTGGCGGTCATTATCGATTAGAATGGAAGATGATGTAGTCATTAAAGCAGATATTAATATAATAAATAGTCTAATAAAATTTTTTTAAAGAATGCCTATTTCTTTTTGAATAATTCTTTCAATAAAAGTATTCGTTTCTCTCAAGTAAAATGATAGATCCCTTTGAGGAGATTTCCAGGAATCCTACCCGACAACGCAGTAGAGATATTTCGCCAGATGAACGAAAGGCTAGAGAAACTCTCCGACAACTTGCAGTGACAATTACAATGGCTCTGTATATCGTTTCCCTTGCGCCTCTATTTTGTTGGCAATCTCAGGATCTTATTTCGGATGTATTGAACTATTTTGTCGCTTTGGCTGTTGTCTTTGCGAGTATGATTTTATTATTATGCGAAACTCTAAGCATCGAAACCTGATAATGTTGTATCATAACACTTATTTTTTAGCCCTTATCTATAGTCTGCATAACAATCGTGTTTCGACAACGTGTTGCGCGAGAATAATAGCTACAAGCTTTACAATCATTTTTTATTCACATGTCTTGGGTTCGCGGTATCTCGATAAAAACAAGAACGACAAAGGTGATTAGTTCTTACTTTTTTTTTTAAAAAAACCAATTTTGGATGATTATATACTTACAACGTTTATTAATTTCAGATTTCAATGTTGGAGGTGGAGGTCTCTTTCTTGTTCCACTTTTTAGGTATCATTTGATCATCTTCATATAGTCATCACTGGTACTTTGAAAGTTGATACGAGATACCTGAATTGTAGCTACATCGTGGCGGGACGTAAATTTGGAAGGGTTACTGCAGCACTCATGATTTTTCTTTTTGTGATTGAAACATTTTGGTGAGAAATTACTTAACCTTGGTCCGAATAATATGATTGGTTGCAAAAGAATTTTTTCACTCACAAAATCATCGAGAACAGGCCTGCGATGATGACCATACCAAGTAAAGAGATACCGCGTTGGCGAAGTGTTTCTCTGATCATTTCCATTATTATGTTTTCTATATCAGCCGCTTTTTCCAAGGAGCGTGAAATCTCGTCAACGCTCAGAACAGTAAAGGTATTCACCATTGCACCGTTTTTCATTCTTCCACACTACCTACACATTTAAAAATTATAATGGGTGGAGCGCATACATTTGCTAGGCCGATGTAGAAAGCCAGGCGAAAACAACGTTCATGCAAATGATTAGTCACGGTAATTCATGAGTGAAGAAAATTACACGCCAAAAACTTGTCGAAAAGAAAATTATTACTTATTGTTCGTTGTCTTAAATGATCATAGAAATAAGGACGCCCATACATGGGATTTTGGCAAGTACTGAAATACTGTGTGAAACTCCATTGTCATCCGCGCAGCGCGCACTTATTCGGGCGATTCAAAATGCTGGAATAAATGTTCTTCATATGGCTGACCATGCTTTATACTTAACCAATGAGGTGGGTTATGAGTAGTTTCTTCAAAACGATCCGAATTGTCTGTTTTTATTTTTATTTATTTATTTATTTATTCAGTGGAGTCAAGGTAAGAAAAGCACGTGCATACATAATACATCATGGAATCGATTGCCGCCATATCACCATCGAATTAAATTTTAAACTTGAAAAAATTCATATTATAAAGATGCCGGTTTGATCACTATCAACCCTAAGAAATTTGATCTTTACTTACTTAGCGAACAAGTCTGCGATGGTAAATTCTGCATATTTAGAGTTTTCGATAAAAATTTTTTCTAATGGTTGATTAAATCATTCAGGAATGGAACTTCTTTTTGAAGTTCAAGGGATTGATTTCGACTTCAACTATCAAGTGCCATTTTCACAGTCAATATGTGTTGGGGATGTTGGCGTGATAAAACAAACGATAATCAACGTGAGTTTTCAACGTAATATGATCGATCATTGTCATTTCTATTTCTATTTATGAATTGAATAAAATGATAAAATCGTTCCAGTCGATGGGAATTTTGGTATGCTTTTTTTAATTTATACTTACACGTGTTACTGTTTGATTGTCGGACCCATCCTTATTTTTCGTCAGTTTTTTTTTTTTTTTAACAGCTGAACATTTTTCTGAGTGGGAAGGTCTTACTTAACGTGAGACACCGAGGAAACCCATCCAGTTACAATTATGAATCATGTGATCCATTTTTGATATTTGAGATCGTAGCGAGTGGGGACTTTAAAAACACAGTTAAACCAGAAATTTCATATTTCTACTTGACAATAGCAACTTGAATTTCACAAACTAAACAGTTTTTCATCGATTTTAGGAATTTATTCATGGGAATTCGGAGATCAAGTAACTTTTAGCCATTTGTTTCGCACTTAATTCCTGCCCAAAAGATTTTATTTGACGTATATTCTGCCAAGGTTTCTCAAAACAATAATCGATGCAATTGGCGGCACTTTCGCGTTTACAAACGCCCCAGAGGGCCAATATCAGAACACATCAACTTCCTCTATCACTTTTAACATAGAACTTCCGATAGAATTTGGAATAACGGAAGATGAACAAAATGAAAACAACCTTAATCCTCTGCCATTACGTTATGTCAAAATACAAGCTCAAGCCGATATTGATCACTTAAAAGTTGGTGTAGTCCGATCTGGCGAAGATTCTGAAATAGTAAAAAGAGTCATTGCCTTTCTTAATGAGTTCGGAATGCGATCCTACACCTATACTTTTCCTGATGTCATAAGACCAGATGAAGTTAACACAATAATTCTCGATTCGTCGAGTATCCGCGCCGAGCAAATTCATACCATTTTTAAAATCGTTAAAGAGAATAATACCTTTATTATTTGTCTCACATTCCTTCTGAAACACGTCGAGATTTCCGAGAAAATCGGATTACTTGATAAAGAAGTCTATTTTATTAATCAGGTAATTGATTTCTATTATTCATGGAATCAATATTAAACCTGATATTGAAAGCATTTCTCTTCTCCTACATGACGAAAGCCCTTGACCGCTGTAAAATTGCGGAACGCATTAATTGCCGCAGCAAACGAAATATTGTCAAAACAAAGAAAAAACCTATGAAAACAGAATAAAAAAGATCAAGCAGGTATTTTTAAGTTGCTATATTAGATCGCGGGTTAATGTTCCCTGCGCAGCATCCTTACCGCGCCTGTGCAGGTGTACTTACAATGATTTGGTGTGAAATTTCCAAATATATATTGTACAAACCCTTTATATTGCTTTAGAATAATAACATTAATTAATTTACTTTGTATTTGTACACTCGATTTTTCGAGATTCGCTGAATTTGATTACGAGAATATTGAACTGTGAATACACTTGGGTTGTACCTTTTGTTTGTCATCACTAGCAAGAATATTTTTTCTATCATCTTCATATCCACGATTGAACATTATTTAAGGATCGAGTATATGCTGATTAATTTCATATGATTTGGTGTTAATGAGAAAATTCGATGTGTTAGGACCGTGTACAAGATTCTTTGCGCATTATAGCCATATTTGTATAGATGGAAAATGAATTTTTATTGTTCTATGGAGTTTTTTAGTAATAGATTATTATTACCTTAGCAAAATATAAAAAAAAGGAGAGTGTATAATAACTTTTAGAATAGGTTTTTCAATAGTTTTAATTAAAAGATACAAAAAAATATTATACAAAATTTTCTGTTTACTGCTATCTCATTAAGAAAACCACTTATCTTAATTAGAGAATATTGAGAATATTGGCTTAAAAGAACAATTCAGATTATTGTGAATATATATATATATATTATAACAAGATTATTAAGAAAAATAATATAATGAAAAAATATATACTGTATATTTATTAAAAAAAGAAATAAAAATTTTTTAATTCAAATCCAATTATACATATCTTTGACAAAAAAAATAACTATTAAATTTACTAATAAAATATTAGTAAGAAATATTAAAAACATACGTATTTAACAAACGTTTTTAAAAATACCATTAAATTTTATAATATTTAATATTTTATGTTATACAATAAAAAAAATTTATTCTTAATTTTATTCAATAAAATAATTCAAAATGAAATTCTGAAATGTATTAAGAAGATTAATTAAGGTTAAAGGTGAACGCATTAAATATTGATTTTTTTCTCTTGAATTTTATTTTTTATTTTTTACTAGTTGATAAAAAAATTATTTTCCTTCTCTATTTTAAAATTTGATTCTTTATTCGAATTATTTACAGGGATTTTTGGACCCTATAATTTTGATCCCAAAATTTGCACTATATATAAATAGAGTCTGAAAAATCATTTGTCGGCATCTTTGATGGAAATTGCCGATTCATAATATGTGTATATACACGTGCACGCGTGCATGCTAACCAAATGCTAGATCAAAAAAACGCTTATTTACTAACACCTTTTCTTTCTCCAGTTTACATCTAAATAAGGAATTAAGAGAACAATAATGGAACTAATATACAATAAGAGTTGAGCCAATCGTGGACTTAACGTCAAGAAAATTAATTTACAAAGTAAATGGTTTGATTTTTAAAATTTACAAAATTAACGTCCCCCGAGCCATAACCATTATTATCGTTTACTGTATTGATAGGGCGATTCGTTAGAATGTAGCTTAGACGATAGTGATATTGAAGAACCATCATGATGATGTATTAGAGACGCTGATGAAGAATTCTCGTCGGGGTATCTCTGTTGATCATTAGGCGGTATCACCCCTCCGCTATTGTTGGTGATATTCATTACTGTGTCTCGTTCTGAATATAATTTGTTCTTGTTCTTCTCACCATTCTCCTCTCTAGTCTCTCGCGATTCATTTCTTATTCCACTCGGATGCAACACATCAATGTCTTCCTCAATTTCATTATTTTTTTCCCCCTCTTCAATTTTTTTTTGTAATCGTTCCGTATCCTTTTCTATTTCTTGATAGTCATCTACATCCGTTGGTAATATAATGGATTTAGCCGTTTTCAACGCTAGGTTTGGTATCAATGCCAAAGACACCGTTAATAATGTCGACACCCAAAATTCAAAATTTTTTCCACTTCGTTGGAAAGTTCCATGTACATCATACACCGTAGTATTACCAATTGGATACGCAAATGAATAAACGGTTTGCCACAAGAACCATCCACAGAGTGTCAAAAACGATGTAATATGTGTTATCAACGTCCAGTTGTGACATTCCAAGTATGCTATTTTGGTTGTTACTATAAGTACTACACTGGTGTATGATACTAATCCAAGTTCATACAACTGCGGAGTTCCTAAGGCATGCAATTCATTCGAAAAGAATATTCCGTGTAATAGAGCCGGTGTGAAAACTATCACCACAGCGTGAAATAATCCTGCGCTCATCCATGAGAAGAATAATTTAAGGTTAAATGCTTCGTTACGTTGTCCGAATTGATACAGCTCAGGAACACCTATAAGTGTTTCGCGTTTTAAATCTTTTTCTAGCATGCCAATCACTATAACCGGCAAAGAAGAAAATAATGTGTTATATAAAGATAATGTCCATGCTTCATACAAACTTGTCCCCGAAAATCCAGTAAACAATTGAAATATCCCTTGGGTCAAATAAAAACACATGCATTTATAAAATGTTCCTAATACAAATTTTGACACCCGGACATATGACCACCGTCCATGAACGAATAACAGGCTAGTGAGAAATCGAAATTGAGCTATCGAGTAATCGCTAGACCTTGCGGCCTGCAATCCTTCTCGTCCTGTGATTCCGATCCCAACATGGGCTTCCTGAATCATCGCAATATCATTTGCACCATCACCAATTGCCAAGGTTACCGTATTATTCAATTTTTCTCGAATGTTCCTTACTACGAGTGCTTTCTGTGCTGGACTCACGCGACAACAGATAACTGCATCACACAATATCCCTAGTTCAATAAATGTTTCCATTAGCTCCACATCTTTCTCAATAACCATCAAAGTCGCACCGTCTACTACCGCCACGGTATGTTTCGCTTTACCGTCACCAATCTGTTCCTTGGCTTTTTTTAGCTTCAAGTTGAGATCCGGAATAGTAGAATCTATGATAAGCGTCTTTGAAAAATTCTTGATCAAAGAACATGAATACCCAATATTAATTGCTGTTTCTCGTTTATCTCCAGTCAGCATCCAAATCTTAATATCCGCCCGTCGTAATTTATCGATCGTCTCGGGAACACCTTCCTGTAATTTATCTTCGATCGCGGTTGCTCCTGTTATTTCTAAATCACGTTCAATCATTTCGGCTACTTGTTCCAACTTTTTTTTTCGATCTTCTATAGCGGTCGACGCTTCTTGAAAATGTTTATTCCATGTGTTATATTCATCCTCACTCAAGAATCGGTGAGCGTATAATAGAGTTCTTAGACCTTCGGTTGCAAATTCCTGGATGTGAAACATCGTCTTACTATATTCCCATGTTTCGTCTCG
>CAJVPV010003302.1:0-11484 GCA_910591835.1 Acaulospora morrowiae | reverse complement strand
TGGGCAACACAAAGAAGACACAAAGCATGGTTAAGAACCGGCGATGAAAAGGAAATAGATTGGAAAAGAACATGGGCTAGTTTATCACCATCAAAAATTACCAGCTTTGAAACCCACCAGCAAGATCACAACATCAGAGCGTTTAGGTACAAACTCCTCAATGAGGAACTGCCAACAAAAGACAAGTTGTACAAAAGAAAACCAGACCTCTATAAAGACGATAAATGTCCTTGGTGCGATAAACAAGAAAATGTAGAGCACATATATAGGGAACATCACGCAAAACAAGTAAGATCGAAATTCCTGAAAGTTCTAAAAGAGGAAATCTCAAGCAGAATGGAGACCAAGGAAAACAAATTCAATTGGCAAAGCCAGTTAGAAGAGATAATAACCGACTCTGAAAGGAGCCTCAGATATATAATCAAAGGAATCTTCAGCAAGGATCTGATTTCACTGATTGAACGAGCTAATGGGACAAAAACAAAAGATACGATTAAAAAAGTGACAGGCAGAATGACAGAAACACTACAAAAGATATGGATACTAAGATGTGAACGCTTTCAACAATGGGAAAAGAGTGAAAATATTAGCAGAATAGATAAAAGAAGTAAGAATAGAGGGCATTCGTATAACAATCGACTCACCACACAATCCGATCAACAAGGAGTGGTGGATAAACAAGTAGAAATATCAAACATGCAGCGGAGGCTGGTAAGCAACTGGCTGGATCAGGGAGAAAACATTATTAATTTTAATTTTATTTATTCATACAATAACAACACTGACGGAGCCTTGGCACGTTAGCCTTGACATGTACCAATAGGACAAGTCAATAGCAACAAGCCGATATGGGAGAAATTCGATATAGCCTAATATGCATCTAGAATAGTTTATAGATAGTAACTCTTGTAAAAGAAATACACATGTAAACTAAATAAAGCACGTTAGGCAAGGCCTAGCTAGTTGAGTTAAAAAAAAAAAAAAAATATATAATCTATTTTATTAAATTTTATATCAACTTATTATTAAAATAATATTATTTCTTTATTTAATTTGTATCTTATATAGTATATATTATAAAAGAAATAACATTTTTTATGTATTAAATAAAATTCTTTTTGTTAATTCTTTTGCCAATTCAAAAAATAGATATTTTCAAAAGATTTTATATTTTTATAATAATAAAATTTATATATTTTTTTAACAATACTGGTTTTTTAACTAGTAAAACAAGTAATAGCTATAATTTATTTATCTTTTTTTTTTAAAATATTTTTATTGTTTATTTTTATAATTAAATATAAGAAATTTATTTAAGAAATCTATGGTAAGAACATCTTTTTAAGAAAAAAACTAATAAGAAAAATATTTTTCAAAGACTTTCAAAAAATTCATGAATCTAAAAAAATAAATAAAAAGAAATTTTTAGTTTCTTTATTATCTCTTTAACTTTTTATATTTTTTTTCTTAAATATATTTTCTTTTTTTTTAATTTTTCTAAGAAATTTTGTTTATCTTAGTTTAATCCTGAATTATTGATTATACTTATAGTTCCAAAAATTATAATTGAACAAAATTACATAGAATTGTATAGAATTATATGAGATTCAAAATATTATTAAAAATAATAGTAAGGTATATTCTATCTATTAAATTTTATATAAACTTGAGAATAGAATATAGAATTAAAAAGAATCATTAGAATCTTTAATTATATCAAATTTTTTAAAAAACAATTAATTATAATTACAAATTGATTAATTATATTAGTTATAAAAAAAATAAATAAGGTATATTTTTTTATATATTTTTAATTATATAATATTAAATCAATAATATAATTAATTTCTAAAAGAATTAAATAGTTTTTAATTAAAAAATTAATATAAGAATATTAGATAAGTTAAAGTTATAAATGAAAACAAATAATATTTTTTTTATTATTTTTCTTTTCTATTCTTTTTAAAAATAGAAAATAAATACAAAATTTAAGTTCTATTTCAATTTGATACAAGTTAAGATAATAGTATTTATTTATTTTGAAAATGATTGAAAAAAGATTTTGAAATTATTTATTAATTAAATAAAGCAATAATTTTAGAAGATATAACTTGAAAGAAAAATAAACAATAGAAAATCAATATTTTTATTAATTAAAAGTTTTTAAATATAAAGTTCAAAAAATATTTTTTTGAAAGTATCAGACCTATCCAATTATAGTTCAGTGGACTAAGGCAAGATAAGGCTAACCTATGACCCACATTTCAACTCCAGCTGGAGGACAATTTATATATTCCAAATAAGGACTTTGTATCACTACTCCTAAAGATGGGTCCCTAAATTATTTGTAAGGACATAATTCAAATATCTCTTATTATTAAAAATTTTCATTTCTATATTAAGAAATAAAAAAAAACTACCTACAAAGGTTCTTTATAGTTTTAAGCATCTATACAAATCATTTCTGGAATTATGTCCCTATTGAAATAAAGAGCTAGAAATTATGTCCTCTAGGGGACGTGGACATAAAGGGATATAAATTTTATATGCTAAATATTTTAGGGACCCATCTTTAACTACTCCTATAACTAGTAATAAAAAGTGATTTGAATTGTTTTGGTGATTAAGAAGCCTTATGAGTAGACTATATTCCATAGGTCGAAAAGATAAATGATTTAATTGATAAAACTTTCTAATCAAGTATTGCCTGGGAAATACCTTCAAAAGGAGGAAGAAGTTTCATGGGATCTTTCTGATAGCAGAAAGAAAAATACAGATGGCTAAAACTATTAGTCGCATAACTATCAGTAAGAGTTTCATATGTCCAATGGTAGTGAGGATCTGGTCGGGGGTATAGGAGATTACTTGTATCATGGGATGTTCTATCCTAAGGGATATACTTGTGATGATTGACTGCATGACCTCATAAAATATAACCTCTCACATGTATTACTAGATCAGATTAAGAAAGGTAAGGCTGAATTTAATTCCCAGACGAATTTGGTATATTGGTATATCCTCATTCTATCAATGATATCTCACTAATTAAACCCTAGTAAGTCTTAACTAAACTGAATGGTTGAAATACTATAGTAGTGGCTGTAGGCTAGGATTGTCAAGACAGCTAGTATGGTTTGCTAATCTTAATATAGTAACCTATTCACTTTCAAAGTTTATACTTAAAGGCTTAGGTCTAAGATAAGTATTTAGGATCTACAAAAAAATCATCCGTGCATCCTGGAGAAATATCAGGAGGTATACAAAGTTAATGATTAGGGATTTTGAGTTAACGGCGAATAAAAAAAAAAATATATTTTTTTGAAAGTGTTCTTAAATATTTTTGAATATTGCTATTTCAATAGAAATTAAACAATCTAACTGACTATAAATGATAAGAAATAAATGCAATAGTAATTATAAGAGACTTGAATTTTGATTTATAAAGATAATTTTTTTAATAATAATTAGAATAGATGAAATTTTTTTTTTTTGATATTTTTTTTTTAATATACAGTGGTGATCAAAATTTTTTGGACAAAAATAATTTTTAATTAATTAATTATATTTCAATAATTATTTAAAGAAATTAAATAAAAAATTGTTTATATATATTTGAAAATATAAAGAACAAGTTTACTTAATAACTATTTATATAATATATTATTAAAATTTTATTTAATTTTTATTTAAAAAAATGTTTTCAAAATTTTTTTTTTGATTTTAAAAACTTTATAAAAAATTGATAATAAAAAATCAATAAAATTATTTTGTATCATAAAATTATTAAATTAAGATAAATAAATTAATAAAATATTAATATTATAATTTTTTTATAAAATCAATATGTAATTATTAAATAATTTATTTAAAAATTTGTAAATTTTTTAAATTTCATATTATTTCCGACCAGAATTTATATATAAATTTATATATAAAAATTTATAAACAAATTTTAACCTTGAAATTTTTTGATTTAAAAATAAATTTTGAAATAAATTTTATAATAGTTGATAAGAAAAATTAGAATAAACTATTTTTTAACTATTAAAAAATATATATTCAAAATTTTAAATTATTTAAATAAGAATTTGTTTATTTATAACAAAAATAATTTGTCCAAAAAATATTGCACACCACTGTATATTTGTACTGTTTTTTTTTTTTAAAAAATTCTTTTTATATCTTTTTTTTTATATAGTTTCTGTAAAAAAGAATTAAAAAAATAATATATTAACTATTTTAAATTATATTTAAAGACTTAAGCTATTAACAAATAAGCTGAATTAAAAAAGATTTATACTTTGAATATTTTTTTATACTTGTAATGATTCTATGATTTAATAAATAAAAAATATCAGTTTGATTACAGATTTAAAAAAAAATTTTTTTAATATTATAATATATATTTTTTTAAAAGACAAATATGCAATAATGTATATTTTTTATTGATACTTAATATCTAAGCTATATATCAAGTATTTTTTACAATAATTAATATGTTTTTTAATTGAATATTTTATTTAAAATAATACTTTATAATAATTCTAATACTACTTAAAAAAATATAATATTAAATATAATAAGAATTTATTCTTATTATTGTATATACAATATATAGATATTTATATTTATGAATTTAATGAAAATAATTTCTCATTAAAAATTATTTACGTATATATTTATAAAAAAAAAATTATTTTTAATTTAGAATATATCTTTATAACATTTGATTTTTTATTATTGATTTTCTGTACAATTAAATTTAAAGCAAGAGTTATATATTTATAAAATGGTTTAATATTATATAATTTGAAATTATATATAGAAATTCGTTTATTAGGATAATGAGAAATCTTGTACAATACATGTGTCAAAAAATGAGCCTAACTCTTAATAACTCAAGATTATATATTAAAAAAATACATATTTTAACTTCTATTGTTTATAAAGATATTACTCTCTAAAAAGAAGAACAATTACCATATCAATCCTCGGGAAACTGGGTTATAAAAGTAATATACATATTTTGTCGATTCTATTTCCAAACGATTATGAACTGGGTTCATATACGTTCATGGATTGACCCAAATCTTCCAGCTACATTTAAAAAGTTTGAACAAAATAGAATACCTAAATAAATAGTACAACCGATAATTTTCTTACACACTTACTTACCTTTACCATCAAATTGTTTAAATTAGTCATCAAACTATTTAGATCATGTTCTCTTTTAGAAAATCGTTCAGAATTACGTTTAAAATTTTCCTCGGAATCTACGGGTGTATCCTTTCCAAGCGGTCTTTTATATAAAAGAAAAATATATTGTTATTTTGTAATATCACAGTAGAATAAAGAAATTAAAAAGGTTAACTATAACAAACATTTCTTCATCCGGCACATTTTCCAACTTAATATGCTCAACAGCTAACGCAATTTGTTTTTTACGTATCGATTCTAATTCTTTGAATATATTATTGGAATCACGTCCTATTCAAGGGCGTCAAAAGCATTAGGGATAAAAAAAATAATCTAGAGAGAATGATGCAAAAAAATTGTCAACGTAATGCTAACCGAATACTCTCATTTCACCACTTGTATACACTTTATCCATTCCCTTAAAATCGTTTTCAAGTGCTTCTAATACTTTCTCATGATCAGTATGTGAACGAGGCGCTTGCGATAAATCAAAATTAGTACTGGTTGAACCGGGAAAATGTGTTGTGACTGATTTTTCCATAAGAGAATATAAGAGATGAATTCGACACTGACAATGATCGGTCAGTTAAATCAGATACGATCGGCAACGTCACTCTAAAAAGATAAATTATAATTAAAACAATTTACTCGATTAAGAACACTTTAAAAAATATCGTTTTTAAAGGAAAAAACTTGAAAATAATTTATGAGCGTAATATAATAAAATAAAAAAAACATACGAACTATTTGATTAAAACGAAAAATTCGCAATATATTAAAAAATTAAAATTTTTGCTTAAATTACATAAAGTATATGACTTAATAAAACTATAAAATTTAATAATAATAATAAAATAATAATAATAATAATAATAATAATAATAATAATAATAATAATATGAACTATATACAGTAAATAGAGAGAATAGAATTTATATATTTATTAATTCGATATATCACATTTAATGTGTAGTGAATTTTTATTTTACTCATTATAACACATGATACTAATTTGAAAACGTACAGTTATGGTAACTGATAATGATGCAATTATAATGTAACAAAAATCTCAAAATCACCTGAGCGCGAATAATAAAGTTAAGCGGTTTTTCTCAGAAAAGTATAAAAACCGTCAACTAGACGTTTTTGTTGTTTTTCCCACATATCAAATAAAACTCAGAAATAATGAATTCCTTACAACCAAATTCGGAACGTAGGCATCCTCATACCTCGTCAATGCGGGTAATTAAATTATTTATAACCGAGATGGTCTTTATGCGTTCTCGTCGACTGATATCTCTTTTGTCTGGTGTGAAAAAAAAAAAAAGGACTTTCAACAAACAAGTTCAAGCCTTGCCGCAAAGACTATGCGTGTCGAGCTGAACAAATTGGCCCATGCAATTCAGGACATGAAACAACGCAAAGTAACTATATATGAGTCACGACACTAATGAGAATTAGGAATGTTGGAAGATATTACGCCTACTATTCATGTTAATTTGATTCATAGGCTTTTGAAAATGAAATGGATAATTTTTTCGCATTGTTTACCCGATATTTGAGCGAAAAAAGTAAAGGAACAAAATTGTTAGTGAGAAGGAATTTTATGCTTAACCGGGTTTATATTGCTCTTTACTGGCTCTTTTAACATGACCTTTTGATGAATTTGATAAAGGAATTGGGACAAGGTCAATTCACCAAGTCCTGAACAAATTATCCCCTATGCAAATTTACCCGTCTGCGAGAATCCACAACATCTCAATAAATTGGCCGTCCTAAAATTGAATGGTGGCTTAGGAACGACTATGGGTTGCATAGGTCCCAAGAGTGCTATTGAGGTTAGAGACGGTATGACATTCTTGGATTTAAGTGTCAGGCAAATCGAAGTAAGTTTATTGATCACTGGTAGTACAGATCATATTCTACTGCCATTGTAACCGGTTTGGAATGTTGATCGATATGAATGCACAACAATGTTAATATGATAATTTGTTATAGTACCTAAATAGTAGATACGATGTTAACGTACCTTTCATACTCATGAACTCCTTCAACACGGACGATGACACCATGCGCATCGTCCAAAAGTATGGAGGCCACAAGATTGATATTCTTGCATTCAACCAATCACGTTATCCAAGAATTAACAAGGAATCTTTGTTGCCAATGCCGCGTTCTCCCAGCGGAGATATTAGCCAATGGTATTAATCAACCTATCTTACACTTAGCGTTGAGAATCGTGATCTGGTGTCTATCTGATCTTATATGGTAATCGGAAACTTGACATTTGATTCTTTAATAGGTATCCACCGGGTCACGGAGATTTATTCGAATCCATGTTAAACTCAGGCATACTGGATCGACTTATCGCCGAAGGGAAAGAATACATTTTCGTCTCGAATGTCGACAACTTGGGCGCGGTAGTCGATCTGAACATTCTTCAACATATGGTGGATTCTGATGCAGAATTCATCATGGAGGTTACCGACAAAACCAAGGCCGATATAAAGGGTGGTACCCTCATTGATTATGAGGGTACCGTCAGGTTGCTGGAAGTGGCTCAAGTCCCTTCGGAACATATGGAGGACTTTAAATCAATTAATAAATTCAAGATTTTCAATACCAACAATTTGTGGATAAACCTGAAAGCCATAAAGCGCGTCACCGAGGAAAAAGAGTTAAATATGGAAGTTATTGTTAATAACAAAACACTTGAATCCGGTGAAAAAGTGATTCAACTTGAAACAGCTGTTGGTGCAGCTATCAAGCATTTTAAAAACGCGCATGGAGTTAATGTACCAAGAAGTCGTTTCTTACCAGTGAAATCTACATCTGACCTATTTCTGGTTACATCTGATCTGTACTCGCTTAATCATGGTGAACTCATGATGAACCCTAAAAGACTTTTCCAGACTGTTCCACTGGTAAAATTGGGTGATGAATTTAAGAAGGTATTTCATTTCTTTCGATGATTTTAAATAAGCATTCTTTCACACTATATAATCACGTGCAATAACATGCCTTTCACATATCCTGGAACGTGACCACCATCAACTCATGTAGGTCTCAAATTTTCTAGCGCGATTCCAATCGCCGCCTCATATTCTTGAACTCGATCATCTTACTGTCACTGGCGACGTTACTTTTGGTGCAGGTGTGCAGTTAAAAGGGACAGTAATTATTGTCGCGACATATGGTGCCAGAATTGATATTCCGCCAAATTCAGTACTCGAAAACAAAGTTGTTTCTGGAAACTTGAGGTTTGTAACCAAAGTAGTATTCATCTTTCATAGTTCTCGGATCAATAATCCATTAAAAAAATTTAAATTTGCAGGATCCTCGAGCATTAAGTTCCGCCCGACTCTCATTTTCATCGTATGATCAAAAAAAGATATTTAAGAAAAAAATTTTTTTTTTTTTTTTTAATTAGTATTAATTTATTTTAATCACGATATTTGATGGTAGTCAAAAAAAAAAAAGATTCATTTGGTGTAACATGAATGATTTATAGGTTTGCCAGTTAATATCATGTGACCACCAGTGATCTACACAATTTTATAAATGAAATATGTTTCTCCAACGACTTAATGTATTAAAAAAGTAATGGACCTCACCAATTAATCAGTAAAAAAGGGTATATACGAGTGTTACGACTAATAATGTCTTTCCCATTTTTTTAACATTACCTAGTTTTCTGCTCAACCTTTTTACTCTTCACCTTCCCGTAAGTTTTTGCATAAAATCTAATGAATAATAAAAGGAAACTTCCGTTGCACGCCATTGAAAACAAGAATGATACGAATCCGAGTTTACAATTTTTCGCGAAATGATAGTATAAGTATGGCACGGCTAGTATGAATGATATAAGGAATTGTATGATTTGCCCAGTCGTTATGTATTTCTATTATTGAAGCAATGTATGCGAATTAGTTTGAAAACGAGAAGATTTGGTAAATATAATTATTATTTTTAATACCTTGAACCATATAGATTTTTCCAGAGACGCCAAAAAATAATAATAGTACATGAGTACATGTATGAAAGCATTTGTTATCATCCCTAGTCTAAATTTGTTTTTGTTGACAAAGATTAATGAAAATTCCTTGATAATTTCAAAGACGTAATTGGATGCTTTACCTAGCATACATATTTCCGTCTTCAAGCCAACTCCATACCATCAGAATAACAATTGCGTGATGATACCAATGTAAAAAGATTATCGGCTTCTGTTTGTTCACAAATTAAATGTGTCAATGATAGAAAACAGGAATATTTGTAATGGCATGTTGTTTATTACCTTCTTAAGTGCTAAAATCACGGTATCCAACAATTCATCAAACTTCGACAAATAATAGATGTATGTAACATAAGACAATCGTCCATTCAATGACGATTCATCCGATGTGCAAAAGCACTCTCCTGCACCACGCGTCTAAAAACCAAATTATTCGCCTGATCCTATGAACAAACATACTGTATATACATATACAGCGATCTTGAAATAGATCAGCAAAGTTTTTTCTATGTACTAACCTGAAATCTCTCGTAATAATAAAAGATACCATATCCGAACATCAAAGCCGAAAGTATACACAAAAACAAGTTGTGTGCAGCCGACACGATCCGCAATGAAAATGGTTGCCTCGATTTCATAAATAACTGCAAATATAATTTGAGGTTGACATTCTGAATTACGTGTACTAGTTAGTTAAATCGCGAGGTAACCGTCAACTACTCTTACCTCCAAACTGGCGATAATAGTAAAGTATGTTACCCAAGAGCCAACGATAAACTAATAGATTTGAACACGTCTTAGTCTTGTGAAAAGTGCGTAACATGTGTATATGCTTTTCTTAAAGGTTTTTACCTGCCAATTACTAAATGGCGTGACCCCAACTTTCCACTGAAATTCGTCGGGATTCGTCAACTGAGAATAATCCCATTCTGAAGTGTTAAATGGTACTGAAAATATTTCCTCGATCTTTGAGTAAAACATTATTTATTACCCATAGGAGTGCGAAAAATGAAAAAATTTATTATGCACAGTTATCCTATTTATTCCCGGCCGGAATTACTTTCATTTGTTTCACAGATGTTTATGAATTACATGAAATTACGTATCAGGTAAATATAAATATAAGGAGCATACTGCATATGAACAGTATGATCATCGTACTTTGCTTTGGTCGTTTCGAAGGAGAATTCATGCAGCCTATGTTTCTGATATGGCCGCATGTCGATTGATAAGGACATTGAAGGATTATTTGCCGCAACAAAACGGCGCCCTCATGATTGTTCAAATAGTTTGCAATCGGAAAGGCTCTTCAAAAAACATATGGTTGTAAGAATTCTTGTTCGAACACAAGTGCAGTTCGAGTTCAAGAAAACTTCAAATGATGATTCGAAATAACATTGATTATGAGGATTATTTGTTGTGCTATTTAGCAACTGATGTTATTGTGATGAAACTGAACAGAAATCTGATGAAGTTCTTTTCGCATCCAAAAAAAAATTTTTTTTATTATAAGGATCTTGTCAAACTGTTTAATACTGTATAATGACAATCCACCTCTCTTTGTCAGCATCGTACATTGAATAACTCTTGGAAGGTAAGAAAATATTATCATGTCGGTTTAAGAACGATTGGCTGTCATACCTGAAGAATATATTTTGATATTTATGGAATAAATGAACTTCGTATTTGTATGAATAATTGCATGCCTTTGTCACGTGAGTACGCGAGGTTAATTAGTATTACGCGACTGAGTGAACGCGCTCTTTCTTGTAATACCTGACTCTTCGAAAAATTGATAACATGTTTATTGGTATAACGGGTCCTCGTCTCGTAGGAAAACACACTGTTGCCAAGTGGCTCATTTCCAAACACAAGTTCACTTTAGTCTCTCTACGAGACGGTAGCTACGTAGTTAAAGACGAGGACGGAATATTTGAGACGCCCAAGAAACTTTTGGAATATGTCACGAAAAATTGGAGGAGAAATTTTGTAACTTGTAATGTTGAAACAAAAGAAATTTTAGAATTGTATAGGTAACAAAAAAAAACGTTGCTGAAACGAATTATATGCAACTATGTGTGTAATATCAAATCCGTTTAATGATAGAAAACGCCCATTTTTCTTCCTGATTGCGATGGATGGACCAGTATTAACTCGTTATAAACGATACAGACTTCTGTAAGCCCTTTAATCAACAACTTTACTACATGATCCATCCAATAACTCAACTAATCCTTTCAATAAAAGTTGTCAAAAAGAAAACCTTCCAAAAC
>CAJVPV010003301.1:0-11484 GCA_910591835.1 Acaulospora morrowiae | reverse complement strand
AACATGTATATAAAGGCTTCAATTTTGCCTAGGAATTGGCAGGCTTGAACATATATTTTATTGAATAAATAACTTGATCTTTGGAAAACAAATTACTATTGCCTCTTTTGCTTGACCTCATACACCTCATAACTGTACTAATTTGTACTTCTCTAGGAACTTTAGCATACCATATTGGCTCTATTCATCTAAAGTATCTCCCTGCTACTAGTTCTCTGTCTTTATCTTTCTCCTGAGGTAGAAACGATATATGACAACACAAACAATTAAAAAGATTAATACAACTATCCAAGATCTTACAGGAATCAAATGGTATCACAAATACTGAGAACAACTAAAAATAACAATATTTTTTTTATTATTAATACCTTAATTTCACATATACAAAACTGCTTCCCTAGCAACAAATTGTAAATTAAAAATCAAGATCAAAAAGAAAAAAATCAAACAGGTTCAGAAATTTGAAAACCAACTTAATAGTTAACTCACAAAGCCTATACACTACTATATTTATATTCATGAAATATATCTTTTACAGATTTATTGAGAGAATAAAAAACAAAGCTCCAAAAATAAAATAAGTAGTTATATAATTACAAAATAAAACTCTTATTTAGAAAAAATAACAATTTATTTATAAACATAGAATTATAATACAAAATTACAAAAGAATTTTTAACAACTTACATCTTGAACAGTATATCAACTACAAATTTGATACCAGTAACAACAAGAACAAATAAATACTTAAAAAGAATCTTAATCTAATAATTCAAATTCTTATTTTTGATAGCCAATGAGTACAAATACAATCTTTTCAATTACAGAGCTTTGAAATAGAGTTTATATATCTTTTAACAATATTTAATCATACTTTAACAATAAAAAAATTTTCTATAGAAATATAAAACAATAATTTATAGGTTATTATAAATATTTTCTTCTTTGACAGCAACTATATACAACAATATATTCAAGCAAATAATGTAATAATCTAGCAGCTTGTAAAAATTAAACATCTAATTTCAAATCAATTCAATATTCAAATCTATACAAATAAATGCTTATATAAAACAGAAATAGCTTTAGAATAAATTATTTATACTTCTAGTCATAAACTTGAATTCTTTAAAAAACATTCTTATACCTATCTTTAATTAGAGTAGAACTTATGGCAATACTAATAACACTTATTACATATTCAAATAACTTCAACATCAATATTTTTTCTTACAGTTAAGCATCAATTTTAGCAATATTAAAAATTATAAAAAACATGAATTACACTAAAAAAAATTGAAAAATACAACTGCATTGCATCAAATAAAACAAATATAATTAAAGAAACCTCTATACAACTTTTACTAAAATAGTTATACACTTTAGGCATATCAAAAAATTAAATGACAGATATACTGATAAAAAAATTTCAATAACAACAGCCAAACATAATATTATTTCTGCACTAGCAACTTCATAAACAAAACATTTATATTGTTAGCAGGAAAAAAGGTATAAATCGTTGGGATCGATGTTTGTTACATGACATGGTGTGATCCATTGGACTCAGCATCAAGAAGTCTAAATAGTTTAAGTTGGGATTTGCAGGATGCAATAGTAGATCAGTCTATGTATCACGACAGGTATAAATAGGAAGGGTTTAGATAGTTAAAATAGGAAGTAACCATCAATATTGTATAAACTTGTAATACTTGCAATTATACTATTATAACTAATAAACTTGCCTTAATTGGATATTAGCTGCTGTAGGAATCCTAAAAGCCTATAAAGGAATGTGGTAGAGAATTAGACTGGTGACTAAAGAGAAGGGAGTTTATTAACAAGTGTCTCTGGTTAGCAAGCAACACAAGCCCCTACATACCTATCATTATGCGATGACTTAGTCCAGAGTAACGACAGACTTGCTGTGTACCGATAACAATATACAATTATTACAACAAAATAGAATAACAATGTACTCAAAATTTCAATAGCACAAGCTATCAAAAAATAAAAACTATCAAATATATTGTGTAATAAACTTTTTAATCAAAATAATATATGAATAATCAATCAAATCACATAACACAAAGATTGAAAAGAATCAATACAATTAATACAGAAAAAAATTATTAATATAAAAGATTTCTAAATCAAATATAGAATAGTGAACTATGTATCAAATCAAATTTATATAAAAAAAACAATAAAATATACTTTATTGAAAATAATTATTTTTTAACAATATAGTAGCAATGTAGTAGTAGTATAATAGAAATATAGTAATGATATAATTTTTTTAAAAAATAATAATATAGTAATAGCAATTTAAATATAATTTTGTTACTATATTGTAATATAATAGTAACAATATAAAAACAAAGCAGTTGCAATTGCGGTAATAATTTTATAACAAAATAATAATATAATAATAGTGTAAAAGTTATTTGAATAGTAGCAAAACATTTATAATATAGTTTTTATTCATATTTAGCAATATAAAAATGATTTAGTAACAATATGATATCAATATAATAACTATATAATAGCAATTTAGTAGCAATAAAATGTAGTAATATAGTAGTTAACACTATTGTAACTGCTTTTTTACTATTATTTGACTATTAAGTAATAATTAAGTAGCAATTAAATAGGGATATTTATAAAAATTGAGCAGTTTCAGCAATATATACAAATGACAAATACCCTATATGCAATTAAACAGAAAATATTATTCACTTATTCACCTGCTAAAACAAAAAAAATAAACAATATATTATATTAAACAAACAATTTTACAAGAATTTAATAAAAGAAAAAATATAACAAATTATATGTCAACTACAAAACAATAAAAATAAGAATTAATAAATAAAATGAAAATACTTTTCTGATTATAATCAATGATGCAATTCTATTTAGGCTAACAAAAATTATCAAATAAAATATAGAAAGCAGCAAATAAAAAACAAATCTTAAGGCAATCAAAAACAAAATTAATTTATATTGTAACAGTATAATGGCGAGTCAGTCGTTAACTCTAGCAGAGATTCACGTAATTGTTACAGTGTAAATGAATAAAAGAGTAAATTTAAGTATGTTTGTATTTGACTGAGTCTTTATTAATTTTCTCATTTGTTCACTACTTCACTATCTTTCATCTCTTTACAATTTACATTCTTTTTATACTTCTCTTTCTTTACAATTGGCTATGGCGACTTGGGTACAGAATAATAAGCTATAGTACAATGATGGGGCTTAGGCTATTTTATATAATTTTTCTTGTCAATTTCCTTTGTCACTCGTTGTTACCTAATTATTACAGCCAACTTACCATTGTCATGACTATTGATTACATGACTACAGTCACGTTCAATTTCTTTCTATTACATTTCTCCACACTTATTCTATATGTACCACGCATTCTTTACAGGATTATTATATTTTCATTTCTATTCCTTCATTTTCATTATTTTTTTTTTGATTATTCCCTTTCGTGGTACTTCTTTAGATTCTGGATATTCATCGGGGATGCAAGTACCTTGTTGTTCATCGTGCGTAACTAATAGGCGTGGTCAAATAGTTGGTCATGTATATAAAATGGTTTTCTCCACTTGGAATCAAACTTATTGCTTCGCGAATATTGTAGGATGGCTCTGTACATAAGAACTTTATCTTCTATGTTATATTCGGGGAACTTCAGGTATCGCTTGTCGTGGTAAGTTTTTTATTGAATTTGAGCTTGCTGTATATGGTGGATTGCATTTTGCTAGGCTCTTGAGAGTTGTTTGATTAGGTCAAAGATTCTTTGTAGGATAGTTCCGTCTAGTATATCCATGGTAGAACTCAGGTGTATGGGTTGTCGCGCATCCCTCCATACATCAAAAAGAAAGGGGACATTCTTGTCATAGAGTTCTTTGCCATTCTATATGCAAAGAGAATTGAAGGCAATAATAGATCCCAGTCAATGTTACATTCAAAAAACTTAGCTATAGCTTCGTACAGCATTTTATTGAAATGTTCGGTTAATTCATTCGTCTGAGGGTGGTAAGGCATAGGCAAATGGTGCTTTGTTCCAAATTTAGTCACTTATTCTTGGATTGTGTGGTTTTGAAAGTGTGTTCCTCGATCCGAGACGATATACTGCGAGCAACTGTATCTGCATACGATCTTGTTATACAGAAAGTCAGCAACAGTAGTAGCATCAGTTCTCCTTACCACTTTCGTTTTTGGCCGCTTTGTTATATAATCAATGGTGACCAAAATATAATGGTTTAGTCTAGGGGATGCGGAAGAGGCCCAACGAAATCTATTCTGACCTGATGAAAAGGGGCAGTTACTGGTATAGGGCACAGCGGTCCGGGTTTACTTCTTGTTTTTCTCTTCTGATATAAGTCGCAACTGTTGACATATTTCCTAATATCTTCATACATCTGTAGCCAGAAGTAAATGCCACGAATTTTTTTGAACACAACTTCCTTACCAAAATGGGCACCTGTTGGATGTTGGTGTGTTAAAAAGAGGATCGACTTAATCTTGTATTTTTGGATCATGTATAATCGTTATTTCTTTCTTCGTCGGTCTTTTTTATATAAGATTCCGTCATTATACTTATAGAATTCGCTCTTTTTCGATAGCTTGTGCTTCTCTGTTACATTCATGGTTGAGGATAATCTTTGATTCTGCAGATAGGCTCTTAACTGGTTATAATGTATTGGATCCATTATTTCTAGTTATTTAGACAAAAACAAATCTAGTTAATATGCCAGGACACCAGAACTTGGGCTGGATTCTGTTTCTCGAATTGAGGTATATAAAAGATTTTTTTTTTAGGGGGGAAAGTTTTGACTGCTTAGAGGCGGGATAACACGTCAGCGTTATTATTTCTTTGTTCGCTTCTATGTTAAATAGTGAAATTATATGGTTGAAGGCAGAGCATCTATCTAGCTCTCCTCCTGGTAAGTTTCAATGTTTTTAACTATTGAAGTATCATGTGGTCAGTTATTATAATGAAAGAATTTAATTTGTAATAGTGATAGAAATGCTCTACCATTCAGATGACAGCCAAGTACTCCAATTCTGTCACAGAATAATTTTTCTCATGTTGCATTAATCATTGGCTTGCGTAAGAGATAAAAAATTCTTTCTAATCACCATTTTTCTGTACCAGGACAGCTCCTAAGCCATATCCGAAGGCATCTGTGTGCATATGGAAGGTCTTTGTAAAGTTAAAATATCATAAAATTGAGATAGTAACAAAGTGCCTTTTTAAAGACTCAAATGCCTGATTCTGCTCTTCTTCCTATTGAAATTCAACACCCTTTTTTAATAAATAATATAGGAGTCGGGCTATTATCACAAATCCTTTAATAAATTGCCAGTGTACAAAGACGATTCTATAAACCCGCGTAGTTGCTTTATGTTTTTAGAGATTGGAAAGTTCTTGACTTTTTCGATCTTGATGTTATCAGGCTTGATCCTATCCCTCTCGACAATGTGACCTAAAAATTGAAAGTTGGAGAAGAAAACTACACATTTCTCGTGGTTCAGTTTTAACCCGCTAATTTTAATTCTCGTAGGACTTCCTCTACATGGTTTAGATGCTTCTTAAACGTTACTGAGAAAATGATAATGTCGTCGAGATAGATAATGACTGTTTTTTCTAAGTATTTAGCTAACACTTTATCCATCAAGCGTTGGAATGTTGCTAGAACATTGCATAGTCCAAATAGCATGACGTTGAACTTGTATGTTCCAAACACCATAACAAATACCATTTTCTACTTGTCCTTTTCTCCTATGGCAACCTGCCAGTAGCCACTTATTAAATCTAAGATGGTGAACCATTTTGTTCTTATGAAAGTTTCTAACAAGTTGTTGATCCAGGGTAGAGGGTAAGTATCTTTCTTGATTACCACGTTCAGCTTGTGGTAATCAATATACAATCTCAATTTTCCAGCCTTCTTTAGCACAACCACTATGGGGAGACCTACGGACTTTGTAATTTCCTGATCAGGTCTCTCTTCAACAATTGGGGGATTTTGTTCTGAATAAATTCCCTTACACTTGGGATTGCCTGGTATGCTGCTTGTTTGATTGGAGCCACATCTCTGGTGTTAATCATATGGCAGACCCTATCCGTACGTCCTAATTCGCTGACGGTTAGTGCAAAGGCGTCTTTTTCTTTTTCTAGCAACCTTTTTGCTTGATCTCATTCTTCGGGATCTAACTCCTCACTTACTTTGATCTGTTCAATCCCTTCCATCATCACGGTTTCTTCGTGCTTGGTGATTACTGTGGATAGTTCTTCAATCTGAGATAGATAGGCAGCGGGGCTCGGTAGTTCCTCGGGAAATGTTATTTCTTCTCTATCCATATCTTCTGTGTAGTACCCCTCCATATCTTTCACGTCTTCTTCTAGTATTTCGTCTAACTTTTCTTTGAGATCTGTGGGTTTATCATCATTCAGTTATTCTTTGGGGTTGTTAAAAATGGGCACTTCCATTCTGTTGCCTTGATGGTATAGTATTATTTTCCCTCGTTGAAATGAATATGGGCCTGCATTTCTTTAAACCAATCATTCCCTAACAGCATGGTTTCGTCCTTGGAATCGATTGCTTGGAACATGCATGGGATGTCAGTTCCTTGAATAGTGATTCTCATGTTGTTGATAATATTCAGTATCCTTGTTCAACCCATGATCATGATGATGGTAGATATAGATTTTCCATTTATTTTCAAGTTCAGTTTATCTATCAGTTTCTTCATGATAAAGCTAACTGCTGCGCCAGTGTTAATTACTGCTACAACATTTTGATTATGGATTCTGATGTAACATTTCGTGATGATTGTCTTCTTCCTGTTATTGGTATCAACGTACATTGTTTCTTCTAGTATTGTTGGCCTGCGCAGGGCCTTTGCGAGATTCTTCTTTTGCTCGGTGTATTGTAATATTTGTCCAATCGTAACATTCGCAGGTGTGGCTAACAGATTAGTAACAATATTATATGATGGCTCTGATTTGATTCTTAACGGATCCTTCTTCCTTCGTGAAGCCCTTTGAGGCATATCCTTCAGTTTTTCTTCCACTAGTTCCTCCTCCATGTGCTAGATCGGATTCTCTCTACTGGTCTCTTCTTGGGGAGGTAATCCTTGGATCATCGTTGGTCTTGCTTCAACATTTCTGTGGTTCCTCAAATATCTTTTTTATTTCGATCAGGCCCTTATGTCATTTTGGTTTCTGGTATACAGTTGGTATCTTTAGTAATGTTATATACTTCATTCTCATTCTCTACCATTTTCACATATTAGGCTTCCATTTTGGGTCTTGTTAATTGTGCAGGTTCATTTCTTCAGGATTGGGTCTTTCCGTTGTGCAGTTTCTTGCATAGTGGCCCTTCTCCTACACTTGTAGCATGTAATATCCTGTAGGTTTGGCTTAGTTTTCATTCTGTGTCTGGGTTGGGTTATTGTTGTTGTGATGAGTTTGGTATAATTGGCTGCTAGTTCTTGTACTTGCCAGGTTAATGCTGAAATGCTGGCTTCTAGTAGGCATTTTTCATATCTTGAGTGGTCGGCTTGCTGTAATACTCCCCAGCTTCAACCTTCCTTGCTCCTGTAACTGCTTTCTTCAAAGTTTCTGGGTCTATTATGGATAACAGGGATGCTACCTTACCTTTCAGTTTTCTGGTAAACATTCGCACCATGTAGGTTTGTGGTAATGCATTATCAGAATCTATCTTCTTTAACAGTTTTCTGAATTTATAGGTGTACATTCCGACTCGTTTCCCATCCTTTTAACAGAGCATGTTTAGTTTTATCTGCCATTGATGCTTTTGTTTGGCAGTGACAAAATACTGAAGAAAAGTGTACACAAAATTTGCATCTGGATCTCGATTTTTGTTCCAATAGGTGATCACATTTTTCTGGTCATGGCACCAGTCTGCGGCTACGCCTGCTAGGTACCCCGATGTGATGTTGATCCTCTGTCAGTTGGCCCAATTGTTGGCATTTACAGCTCGCTCAAATGCTTCTAGCCATTAGAAAGGGTCTTCATCATCTTCTCTATAGAAATTTCGAAATCTGACCAGGTTCTTTTTTTGGTCCCCTGATGGCATGAAGCTACTAGCTCCTGTGTTATATGTTGCATTCATGAGCTCCCTCAGAATCAAGTCGACCTGGTCCTGACCGATCTGGTTATCATTATTTCTTAAGGATTTGTTCTCGTTCTCACTGCCTTGTTTGCTAAACATTTTCAACAAAACAAAAAAGAAATAAGCAAATATATATATATATATTTTTTTGTTTTCATTTTTCTATTTTTTTTTTTTCTATCAATTAGGTTTTTAATTGGCAATTTTTCTCTCATCATGCTTTGGATGGTCTGGTATGTATCTTTACTTTTTTCTTGCAGGCGATTTTCTCTCATCGTGCTTTAAACAGTTCTCACAAAAAATTATCAGGGAGTAATCAGATGTCATCTTTGTACGAATCTCACAGTCATCACCAAAAATGTAACAGTGTAACGGTGAATCAGTCACCAACTCTAGCAGAGATTCACGTAACCATTACAGGATAAATGAATGAAAGGGTGATTTTAGGCGTATTTGTATTTGACCAAGTCTTTATTAATTTTCTCACTTGTTCACTACTTAACTATCTTTCATCTCTTTACAATTTACATTCTTTTTATACTTCTCTTTCTTTACAATTGGCTATGACAGCTTGGATATAGAATAATAAGCTATAGTACAATGATGAGGCTTAGGTTATCTTACATAATTTCTTTTGTCAATTTCCTTTGTCACTTATTGTTACCTAATTATTACAGCCAACTTACTATTGTCATGACTATTGATCATGTGACTACAGTCACGTTCCATTTTTCACTGTTACAATATCTAAAAAAAACATTGCATGAAAAATATCAACAATTTATCAACTGGGAACAATATTTTAATATTATAAACAAAATAAAATAAAAAACAGACAAATATAATCAAATTATATTTCTATAAGATCCAATAAAAATTTTATATTCACAAATAGTTAACAAATATAGTAAAAAACTTAAATAAGAATCATACAAAATCTTCAAATACTATAATATTTATATCTTTGTTAATAGAGCCTTGATATATTAGTTAGTTTTATTTACTTTAGATATATTATTGTTTCTAGGAACTAGTAACAAACTGTACTATAATATAGTCTAGTAAATTATTTTATAAAATAGACAATATATATAAAATTATATATTTTAAATCTTGATCAATAAAATAACAAGACATATGCAAAAAAATTATTATATTGTTAAAATAAAAGTTATTTGAAAGATTTCAAACTGATATTAAAATGATATTAAAATAATATTAAATAGTATTTTTTTTTTAACCCTTGCCATAATATTAAATAGTATTGACTTATAATAATTTAATATATAAATTATAATCTACTATATTAAACTTATATTAAATTAAGTATTAAATTAATAACAAATATTATTATTAAAAACTCTATTATTATTAAGTTAATATTATTTTTATATAAAAATTTAGTACTTTTTCAAAATTTAATAAATTAAAAAAAAAAATTAATTTATATTCTAGATATTTTCTCAATATATTTGTTTTGGATTTTGATAGTATTCTGTTTGAATAATGATAGATCACTATTAAAATAATCTTTGGAAATATTAAATTTCTATCTTTATTGTAATAAAGTCAATAGAAAAATTGGACTTGTTTAATTAATTAAGATTTTTTTTAATTTATTTAGAGTCAAAAAATTTAAATAAAAATTTTGTTTTATATTTTTAATAAGATTATTTTTCTCTTATTAAATAATAATAAATAAAAAAATAATGTTAATAATAAAAAGTTACTTTACTTTTATATAGTTAAATAAAAACCATTTTATAGTATAATTGTTGTTTTTGAAAAGTTAAAGTTTTTAATGCTATTGTTAACAGGAAATGTTTAATTTGTTATAATATATGAATTCTTATATAATAAAGAAAAGTAAAGCTTTAATAAAAAAATTAAAATAAAATTAAGATATTTGTTTAAGATATAGTAAAATTTTCTAAGTTTATAACTTGGAATTTTGGTTTAGCAAGTTTATATCTTTCTGTTAAAAAATTTTTTTGTTGTTTTTAAATTAAATCTAAATCATTAAAAAAATAAGTTTTTAATAAAATATAAAGTATATAGATTGATATTAAAAAATATTTTAAGACTTATTACAATATTATAGATTATAATTAAGAAGTTTAACAATTTGATTTGATTTGATTTGATTCTCAATAATTAGATTTATATTAAATTAAATATATGAATTATAAAGTACTATTATTTTTAATAATGTTTCAAATCTTATTTAAGTCTATGTAAGTCTGTTTAATTTCAATTTTTGAAACTATAGTTATAATTAGAATAGCTTCGAAAAGATTAATTTTAGTTAATACTAATATGTCATTAGAAATTTTAAGCAGATATAATATACTGTATTTTTTTGAATAAGTTTTTATAAGTTCAATATATCTTCTAATAATAAATTTTTTTAAAATGAGTTTAAAAAAACTTAAAGTTATAGTTAAATAACTGGTTAGTATTCAAGCAAAAAAAATTCATGAATTAGAGATTTATATAAAAAGTATTTGTTAATAGTTTTTTGATTTTGTTTAATTGTTCCTTTACTATAATTCAAATTATTACATAATAGTTAAAATAAAATTTTTTATAGGCATATGTATTTTTTAATATTAACTTTTAATTAATTTATTTTTTGTTAAAGCTCTAAAAAATTTAAAATTCTATATTTAATTTTTGAGATGATTTTTTCAAGATCTTAAAAGTAATAGTTGACTTATTTTTGATTTTGAGAAAAATGTTAACAATAATACTAACAGTTCTATTATATTGATTAATTTCTTTGTAAATTCTTACAATTTTTTTTGTTTATTAAAAAACATTATAGTTTTGATATTAAATATATCAAAAGATTTGTTATTTTGTATTATCTTTATTAATTAATTTGTTTTATTTAAAACTATTTATGATCTTTGAATTTATAAAAAAAGTTTGTTTATATTAAAAAATAATTAACAATACAATAAAATAAAAACTCATTTCTATAAATAATTTTTCTGCAAAAATTTTCTTTTATAGTAATACCCTTTAAAACAAAATTTTTTTTCTTAAGTGCTTCAAAGCACACAACCCATATCTATTACTTATACTATTATGACTACAATGTTTTCAACAAACAATAAACAATTTCTTTATATTACTATTCATATTGACTGAAATAAAAAATATTAAATTTATTATTTTAACTTAGAAACAAACATATTAAAAAATAAAAAAAACTCTTTCTTAATCGCATCAAAACTACCAAATTAGGAAACACCCAAGAAAACAAAATTTCGTCTCAAGGAAAAAACAAGGAGGAGGGAGGCCCCCCTCCCAAACCTCCCAACCCAAA
>CAJVPV010003300.1:0-11489 GCA_910591835.1 Acaulospora morrowiae | reverse complement strand
GGTTGAACGGAAAGGTTTCGATAAAATTCATAGATTTTGGGCAATGAAGAAAAAAGAATAGGGCACACATTTTCCATTTTCCATTTTCCATATTCCATATTTTTTTTCTATGCACTCAACGATGCCACTTTTTTGTGGTCATACGTCACTCTTTATCTCTCCATATCTGTCTCTATCGTATATATATTTCTATCAAAAAAAAACCTGTAAATTTTTGTTTTATAGCTTTTAAATAGATACTTCACTTTATGTTTTCGTAATTAGTTTTATGCATTCATTCATTTTCCATCGTAAGTGCATATGATCACCTTACGATCATTACTCATCTGTGGCATTCATTTAGCTTAGCTTATCCTCCACCTCATCTCGCATAAATTCTACCACTATCGTATAACCACATTTCGTAAATATTTCACACACCGTATTCATAAATATTTTGTACATAACACATCATTCCTTATTACAGTATATACATACAGTACATTCTTTTTCCTTAGAACACTATATTCACACCCACCGAAATATGTACACTCATTTATTCATTAGTTAATAAAAATAAAAATAAAATAATTCTGTGATGTTACATAACAATAAATAAAATGAAATGAATTCAAGAAAATCGATGAACCCCAGATATGTACACAAACAATACGTTTATTTAGGGTCAAACACCCTGGTGTAAGTAAGACCTGTTTTTTTTTCCGATTGATCGGATTTACCATGGTTTTAAGGTGCACGCACCGATTGTAAGTTACCCAAGATTATACAGTATATTATTCCAGGGGATCATGAATAATTAACGTTAGTAGAAAAAAAATGATAACAATAAAAAAATCATGATAATGTAATCATTTCCATAAATGGTAAATTTGTATTATTTTGACGGTTGAATTATTACTGTATTACTACAGTGATTGGAGTTGGCTTTGAATGTTAACGCTGAAACGTTTTTTTGCACGCCATTCAACTCTAAAAATGAATCTTGCAAAAAAAAAAAACAAACGAGCGCAAATTTGACCTACCATCACCATATATTATGAGGCCATGTTGGGAGATAAAGAGGATTATTTGATATGTGACTTGGTGTCACGTGTCACACCTTCGTGCGTTTGGCACGTAAAACGATCTCGGTTAAAGAAGCCGTCATTCGACGATTACTTACAGCACATATCGGTTTTCCATTTATCACAATGCTCGGGTGAAATGTGAGATCAGAGCTCACAATTCATGATTGATGATGTGTTATTGTGATGAAGTACCGCATCTAATAATAAATGGGCGTTAAACTCAAAACGTCATGTGTCATTTTTAATTACAAAGAGAAAAAAACAATCGGCATAAACGTGTCCATCATGTTCCGTTTCTTTTCCGTGCGTACGAGAGATAAGGTTATGATAAGAAGAAAAGGTGTGTGTGTGAACAAAGAATTCGACTTATTCTAGAAAGGAGTGGTGAGAACACATATCGTCCTCCATTATTGCCACACGTTTTACCATTATCGCATATTCTCATTTCAAACTTGTTACATAATCATGCCAGAATGCATTTGGCCGTTTGGCTTGCAGCGTGCAATAATTACGGAGTTTCGATAGAATACTGTAAATGGACCTAACCTTAAATTTTTTGTGTTCTGACTTTGGAATTAAAAAATAAAAATAAAAATAAAAATAAAATTTCGCGATAATTTTGTTCCGTTCATTTAAGAACATTCTGATATGGAATTCGACGATAATGATGTGTCAAATGTTTAAGTAATTAAATGTGAAACGCGTTAGGATTACGCTTCCATAGATCTTTTTTAAATTATGTTCGAACCTGATCACGCGTACACAAATAAATAGACGCAATGTTGCTTAAATGGTAGCCTCATTATAGAGGGAAACAAGAATAAACGATCATGAATCCTAGAATGCCAGAATAGGGTTGATCGTATTAGCAAACTTCAGGAAATACAGTACGTGCTATTCTAAAAAAAAAAAAAAATTTCCCTTCTATTACAATTTTGGAATTGAAGATCTTTCGTATGTGCGGTCGATCTGTACCCCTACTACTGTATTATATTTGGATAGGATAACGCCGCAGAGTTTATACCATGGCAACTTCCTAATGCAACTATGGTAAAATTGGGAATTTGTTCCACGGCCTTCATTATGTCAAAAAAGGAAAAATGCACTCCCGTTTTCCCGACTGGTATCACGGGTATCACGATTGATTTATTTTTGAATGTGGTGGCACCGCAGACGTCATAGGTGCCCAAGTCCACTTGACGGTCCCGAAATTCTCCTTTGCTCGCTTCTTCCTGGTAGAAAGCAAACGGTTATCTGTCTGAACTATAAACTATAAATTGCTGTATCTAATTTTAGAGTAATATTGTATGTAAGCTCTTTAGAAAGAATAAATTCCGAGAGGCTTGGAAATGATCACTAACATAAAAAAAAAATTCGTGGCTCAATCATGACATTGTTAAATTTTCAAGTAGGATCAATGTCACAAAGAAAGCACGCTTAATTTCTCATTTATCGTGTTGTTTATTATATCTCTGTTTTTTAAAAGCGTAATGATCGTTTTATTTAGAAGCGTTGGAAAAAAAAATCTTTCTATGATAAAATCAGAATATGCATTTTTCTCTGAATAAACTGATGCATTAGACAGTGTACACGGTGAGCCCTAATCTTCTAACGAGCACTTTTCCTAGAGTACAAATGTTTTTTCCCTTTGTTCAATGGCATAACACTATCAATCAAACTAATCATCGTACCAGCACTCATGCCCTTTATCAAATTATCAATTTTAAATCCCTTTTCCTCAAAATCCTCACTTTTTCTCACATCTCCGTCATCTATGTCATCCTCTTCCAGTTCATCGGCCTCCGCCGAAATATCATCGAAAACGGCTAAATCGTCCAGTGACGGTGGATCGTCTTCGTCTACATTGGCATCCATTGAGGACCACGATATTACCGTTATAATATCATCTTTGTCGTCATCGGAGGTGAGGTCTATAAAGGTTACTCCGGTCGGTATGTCATTCGAGTTTCCTTGACTTGGTTGTGTGTCCTGTGTGGCCTGTGTGGTCTGTGTGCTCTCTGACCCTTCATCTTTTAATCCACCTTCTTCCGGTGAAACCTGATGTGCGTTGTCCTTTATCGACTTCGAATCCTCATCCGTTTCCCTCTCAGCATCCGGTTTAACTAAATTAGTACTCGAATTATTTACCTTAACCAAATTATTACTTACTCCCTTTTCTTCCCGGGTTTTACTCTGATCTGCTAATTTATCCTGATGAATGGGTTTCGAATTGCTCAATTCACTATTAATGTTTTCTTTCCAATTTTCACTCTCATCTTGATGCCTGCCGCTAAACACTTCTACATTAGGTTTACTAGATGAACAATCATCTTCTAAATTATCCCTCATTGCATCCGTCGACCCGCACGTTGCCGATTCACCTCCTATCTTCATGTCCTTAGTATCACTTTTTAAAACTCCTTCCGAATCGGTTGCATCAATTGATCTGCCTACCGTCTCACTTCCCAAATCTTTTGACAATTCATCCCGCAAATCATTCACCCCCAATGAATCTTTGATGTCCGATTCGTTCTTTGACGTATTCAACGGTTCTTCCGTGGGTTCGATTGCCTCCGCTGAGTTATCCATTGGTGTTATCTCCGAATTATCAACTTGATTGTCACATGTATCCTTAATAGTTATACCATCAGGACTATCCGTCGCCGTATCTGCTGGACTATCTTTTGCCACTTCGGGATCATCGGTAGACTTGTTAGACGAATGTTGTACATTCGAGTCCGTAAAATCATCCGCTGTCACAACTGATAATTCCCTAATGTTTGTATTCTTTAACTTTTCCACCAACATGTCTGATTCTGATTTTTTCATCAATTCATCATTCGGTGAATGATTCTTTAATGCTTCTTCTGAACTACCAGGTGGCTTATCAGCTGTCTCTCTCATTGTCACGTTTTCTATCAATTCATCCTTCGGTACAATCACGGAATTGCTTTTGGATTCTACTTCGGAATTATTAGGAGATTTGTCATGCGTGCCATCTGCTACCATATCATTGGAACCGTTCGCGACTACATCCACTCGATCACATTTTGACCCTATTACCGAATCACCAGTCTTTTCTTCCGATGAATCTAGCATTATAATATCTCCAGAGGTATCTATTTTCGTATCTACTGGATCATTCGACTCCACGTTCGTTAAACAATTCGTTGTTACTTCATTCGACTTTGTTGTGACACCTGTTGCCTCCTCCATTATCGTATCCGACAGACTTTCCATTTCTTTCGGTGATGTATGAACACTACTATCTGTGACTCCACTTTTATATTGACTCAATTTGGAGTTTACAACTGAACTTTCGCGTTCGGTGCCACCAGGCATTTCGTCAAGCACAATAAAAAACATTGGTAACGATTTATCCTGGCGTTGTCTCTTTGCCGGGTGCGATTGTGGTGAATTGGTTTCGATCGGAGTGCCAGTCGCTAGGTTCTTATCAGAAGCTATGGAATTTAACTTCAGGTTAGCGCTCGCCGATCTTGTTTTCATCGGGCTAGTCCTTTTGCGTGTGGCGTTGTTTAAGTTGATTAGAATGGCGGCAGGTGAGGTGGATTTTGTGGATACCTTCCCGGGCGTACCGACACCGGCATTTTTTGAACTTCGAGTAGTAATGTTCGATTTGGGTAGTACACCGTCGCTTCTCGAGCCACGAGTAGTTATCGAGGGGTTGGGCGGTGAATCATCTTTAGTTCTTTTGTTGCCACTACCAACTTTACGCCCTCTGGCAACGACTCTTTGAGCGATTGTATTGTACGGTCGTGAAGACATTCTTTACCTATGAGAGAGCAAATAAGAGAGGAGGTCGGTCACCTGGAGGAACTTGTCTTTCTCTCGAGATTATTCTATATGCCGGAAGATCCGTAATTTCTATCATCCAGGTTTATATATACCCGGTAAAAATTAGATGTAAGTTTTTGATAATATGGTGGAAAGTCGTAGAGAAGAAATAATGCTTAAAACAAAAACTTTTAGCACAGGTGCATTTGCATACAATACTTTATAATAATTAATCACGTGATTGATCCCGTTACACGGGGATAATTTATATATCTAAAAAGGATCACTTATTCCACTTGTACCCATCACCTGTAATACAAATGTGTGTTGTGCTCATGTATGGATGTCTTAATTGGTGTAGTGCAGAATCTTAGATATATCAGAATAAGAAAATATGGATCATATATCATTTCATATCATAAAGTGAATTTTTGTTTTAATATAGGCGATACTATGTTTAATTGGAAAAAAATGCCACCTAGAAATTAGTTATATTGTATCATCGACGGCCTCTAAAGTATTTTCTCGTTATAGCCAATATATACGTGTATGTAAGAAGCGTATTTTTGATCGATAAATTTTTACCGTAAAAGAAATTCCACTAAAAACTTTGACCAACGAATCAAATGTTTATTTTTTATAAATAATATATGAGAAATCCCGAGGTTATTAATCATACATTAAAATTTTCATTTAACATACAAAACATCCAATACAGTATATCAAATATACAAAGTCGATCTTTGTATTCTTTTTCTTGGAACCCATCGTTAAACTAGCATAATTGTTTATACATACATAAAAATAACTTATGAAAAAAAATAAACACAATATCTAAATACTTGTGATTTTTTTATGTGCCAATGAATACTGTATTTATTAGCAAGAACCGCGAAACGTAATTTTGTAAGTCTTGAAGTGAATTCTCTTTCGTTGAACATGATTTAAAAGAAAACCATTCGTATCATAAATTTTATGATAAATCAACATTCATTAACCTATAATTACTATAATCCCAGCCTTCAAAATTTATAATAAACCAATATTCGAGATTACCGCATACACTTTATAGTCTATAGATGTATCTTTTTTTAATCACATACACACCATTAATCTTTATGGTATTCAAGAACTTTCAGTAGTATTTTAATAATAATTTATGGTTTGATAAGTTTTATTAAAAATGTGATTTATAAAAAATTATCTGTTATTTCATTTATATTTTTAATAAATTGTTTGTCATATTGTTATTAACTAATTTAAACTTTTTTTATTTTTATTTAATACTAAATTTTTGTTTTTTGCATTTTAAATTATGGATTAATATAAAATTTTGGGTTATGTTTTGTTTCTTATAATTTTATAATTTTATAATTGTTCATGTTTTCATTTACCAATTGATTGATTAATTGATTGATTAAATGTTTTAAATATTATATAATTTATATCTAAACAAAACAAATATATATATTGTAGGTATAGTATATAATGTAAATAAAAGATTTGATTTTATTTTTTATTTTGTTTTTTAATTTGAAAAAAGAAAAATTTTATTTATATTTATTTATTATATTTATTAAAAATATATTCAAATAAAGTTTAAAATCTAGAGATTCTATTAATATAGAATTATTAATTAGTTCTTTTATTATTATTTTCAATTATTAATTTATATTTTTTTTTATAGTTTATATTATTTATCATATTTATTATAAATTATTTTAATTATAAAAAATTTTTTAAAATATTCCATTTCTATATTTTTTTAATAATAAATCAACAAAATTTAAATCTAAATTATTAAAAAATTAATTATTGATTAAAAAAATTTTTTAAATAATTTTACTAATATATTTAAAATTATTATTTAATTAAAAACATTGATTATTTTCAAATAATTTTTTAATTTCTTATTTATAATTTTATAAAAATATTAATATATAATTTTGTATTCATGATTTTTTTCTTTTAAACAAAAATCTTTTTATATATAAAAATTTTTATATAGTTTTTAAACATTTTTTTAATTAATTTTGTAATTTTGTATTTTTAAATAATTAAAATACTGTTTTATTAAAATATTAAAATTTTTTTCAATTATTATTAAGATATTTTTTTTTCAAAATTTATAGTTTGTCTAAAAAGTCTTTAAACAAATATTATTTATTTGCTATAAAATTTTAAAAATATATTTTTTAGAATATAAAAAATAAAACAATAAGTTTTTTTTAATACTTTATTAATAAATTTATCTTAAAATTTGATTTTAAAACTAAAAATTTGTTTTAAAATTTTTTATAAATTTATATATAAATTATACTGTCTGTTACAAAAGTCTTTGAACTTTTTTTAAAATTTGATTTGATTTATAATTTTGTAAATAATTAATAAAACAAAACAATATTAATATATTTCTTAATTATAGATTTAAAATTTATAATTATATAAAAAATTTTTTATTATATAATAAGATTATTATTAAATATGTGATTAAAGTTTTTTTTAATTTTTTGTTTTGGAATAAAGTTATTTATTGAGGTTTTTATTGAGAAGTTTGATAGTTTTCCAGTGTCATGAATATTGAAGTCATCATCAAGAATATTAAGTTTATTTGATAGATAAGTGTTAATGTTTTCCCAGGTTTTTTCTGATACTTTGTTATGGTTGAAGCATATTATGACTTGGATTTAGGAAGTTTTGTAATTAAAAAATTGAAAATTGAGAGTATAATTATTTTATGGTTACTGTGAAATTCTGGTTCTGTATTAATTATTAAAAACTTGATAATTTGAAAGGAAATATCTTCAGAGGTCTATATTTGATCAATATGACTTTGTCCAGTAAAACCAAAAAAAGTGAATGTTAACTTTTGAGGATTAAGAAGACAGAAGGTGTTGAAGTAGTTTTTGTTAAGAAATTTGTAAATAGTAGATTTATATTTTGGTTCAGTTAATTGAGTTCTGTCCTGTTTGGAAGGAGTGAAGTTAAAGTCTCCCATAATAATGTGTATGATGTTTTTGGATTTGTTATTATTAATCAGGTTTTGAAAAAAAGAGGTGACATTTTTTCTTTCCTGTATATTGTAGGGCAGATAAATTTGGGTAACACATAGTTTGATTTTGGGTTTGAATTGAAGAAGGATGGAGATTATATATCCTTGAAATTCTGAGATTTTATAAAGGTGGTTTTGAAGATTTTTGTTAATTACAATGGATACTCCTGCTTGACTAAAGGACAAGTTGCTTGAATAGATTAGGAAATTGTCAATAATGTTGGAAATTTTTTTGTTTGAGTAGAGTTTAGTTTCAAAGAAACCAAAAATATTATAGTTTTTGTTTTTTATATAGGTTAAAAGGCGATTGAGTTTGGTTATATCATTAATATCGCAAATATTGAGAAATTTAATTTCAAGAAATAAAGATTTGTTAAGAGGAGAAGAGTGGGTATAGAAAGAAGTTAGATTTTTGTTGAGATAAATATGTTTGAAAAAAAACCCATTATTTGAAAAATTATTAATATTATAATTGGTGTTATTTATTAGAAATAATTAAAAAATTTAAGCGAAGATTCAGAAAGTTCGATTTGAAGGATATAATTCTTGGAAAATCTTTAAAAACTAAAGTGTTCTCTTAGTTTACAGATTTTGATTGAGAAGTTAGAATCATTAATAATTAGCAGTTTGATGTTAAGATTATTATTTGTAATGAAGTTTGCAAGTATTGACAAGTCAGATAGTTGGAGTTTTCTAGGATAATGATTCAAGAGTCAAGAATTTTGTCAAATATGAAGTGTTTGTGGGCTTTAATAATGTTTTCTCTGAAATATTTTTTGTTCAGGATTGGAAAGTTTGTTCCTGCAATTTTATTTACTTTTTCAAATTTTTGTGGAAGGGATGACTTTGTATCCAGGTAAGATGAGATATCAATCCAATCCTTGGGGAGAGAAGTAAAAAATAAATATTTTTTTGAGAGAGTTTTGAGAAAGAAAGGGATCTCAGCAGGATCAGTTATTGATAAAGGAATATTAATATCAAGATTGAATATTCTGCTAAGTAAAGAGTGAAGTTTTGTTCGAATGAAAAAATAATCATTGGGTAATAGTTTGAAAAAATAAGTTTTGTAAAAAAGAGTTATTAATTCGTAAATAGTTAATATGCTATCTTTTGGATTGAAGAAAAAAAGATGAACATATTTGGGTTCAAGTAAATAATATATAGAAGGAAGAGGTTTTTTGGAAGAAGAAAGTTCGAAATAGGAGTCAGGTAATTTGAATAGTATTTAGTATTCCTCACGAATGTATTTCTTGTAATCAGAAAGTTTGGATAATTCACTCCTTTTTTTGATAGGGAAAATAGTTTTGTATTTTGTTAAAAGCTTATTGGGATTGTCAGGAAGTTGGAGATTTGATTTAAAATATGATTCAGAAAGCTTATTAAACTTATAATAAGAGTGAAGAGTGTAAAGTGTTTGAATAAGATGGGATTTGTCAGTAATTGAAAGTTTGTATAGAAGTTTGATTTTAACTTGTGATAGAATATCATTTGGGTTTTGTAGGAGATCAGTGAGAATTTTATCAAAGTATTTGTTAAGAGATTCTTTGAGAGATGTATATTTGACAAAGAAAAGTAGTTTTTTGATAAAATAGTTGATAAGATAAGAGAGAATGCTAACTAATTCATAAAAAAAAAGGTTTTCAATATCAATGGTTCTGAGAAAGATAATAGAAAGAATGATACAAATTATAACACAATTTTTTTTTCTGGTTTCAAAGTTGATAAAAGAGAAATTGTGTTCATTTTTATATTTTTCCTAAAAATTTTTCTTAATATTAATGAATTCTTTTTGATGAGAGGACATTATGTGCTCTTTGTTTGTAAAGATATTGAAGAATATATGGTCCTTGTGTTTGAGTTTACCAATGATTGCTTGAAAGAAGTATAGAAGGTATTTGGGTGTCTTATGGATTTTATTAATTGTTTCAATAATGATATTAATATTGTTGGAAGCTGGTAATAACTTTCTGGCTAGCTGTTCAGTACTTTCTCTAAGAATTTTATGTTGTTTAATATCTCTGATTTGTTGGAGTTTCTCTTGGATTTGATTATTAAAAGATAATAACCAGGAGGCAGTGTAGTTGAAAAGATTTAGAGGAGATAGATTTTTTGAATTAGTGGACTGAAAAGGAGACTTAAAAAGTTTGTCAAGGTCAACAATGTCATCCACCATTATAATACTTGATTGGTTGGTTAGGTAAATGATACTGATTTCCATATTAAGACTAGAAAGAGAGTTTGTGGAGATAGAAGGTAGTATCGAAGTACTTGTTAAGTTGTTATTTTTAGGATTTGATGGATTGAGGTCAAAAAGTTTCATTGGTTTATCAAATATTTTACTAATTTCTATGGGATTGCCAATTTGAGAGGAAGAAGAAGTAATAGACAAGAGGTTTGCATGTGTATGCATTGTGGCTGTTTGATCAACATTCCTATTTTGGAGAAAAGGGAAGTAATAGGTGAACGATCATTTTCAGGAGTAAGCTGATTGGGGTTTTTTGCAATTTCTTGAGAAAGAGAGAGAAATTCTTAAAGACAATTATAGAGTTCAGTGTTAAGTTGAATTTTTTTCATTTTTTCTGCTAGTTACGAATATATTGAAAGTTGAAGGGAATGTTTCTGGTGTTGGAGATTAAAATATGAATTTGAAGGAGTTTTTCTTGATTCTTTTTTTTAACCATTTTCGTTGTAAAGTTGAAAATACAGATATTATTTGTAGTACCTGCTTTGACAATTTTCTCAATGCTTTTTCCTTCTTTTACAATAAAGAATTGGTTAGAAAAGTTTGTAAGATTGGTAATGAGAAGAGATCTTGTAAATTCTGTTCTATTAATTATATTATTATTAAGGTTGAGAAAGTAGATTTGGAAGAGTTGGTTCCAATCCTGATAGATAATGGCATGTAGAAATTGTTTTTTATTACTGTTTATTGTGGGATGCTCCATGTTGGAAGTTAGTTAGTGGATAAGTGCACTTGAGAGTGTTGAGAAAAAAAGTGTTTCTTGGAAGACTATTATCAAATAAGAAAAATTTCAAGTAAAAAATTGATTGACAAGAAGAGTTTTTAGCATTAGTTAATATAACAATAAATTTAAATAAATTTTAATAATATATTAATAAAATTTATTAAGTAAATTTGTTTTTTATATTTTTATTTTATTTTATCAATTATTTATAGAATTGCAAATAAAAATATAAATTGAAAATTTGTCCAAAGACAAACTATATATATTTCATATAAATATTTTAATTTTTATAATTTATTTTTATTAAATATTTTGAAATAGTTAAATATAAAATTCTTAATAATACTATTTTTAATAAAAACTGGTTATGATATTTTAAACTGATTGAAAATATCAAAATAAAATTAAACAATTTTCTTATTCCTATAATCATATCTAGAAACCTTAAATTCATAACTGATGTATTATATAGTATCAATAAGTAAAGTCTTATTATAATATTTCTTAATATATAGATATAAGTATCTTCTGTAAAAAAAAAACTCTCACCCGTTCACCGCTGATTTTTTGAAAATTTCCTTTTTAGGAAATCTTCTCTCAAGAAGCGTT
>CAJVPV010003299.1:0-11489 GCA_910591835.1 Acaulospora morrowiae | reverse complement strand
TAAAATAAATCGAAGATCTCCAGAGTTTAATATAGTAACCTTCGCTCCGGAGTCTTTTAACGATGACGGAGGTCCTCCGGAGGTCTACGCCCAAAGATCTTCGGAGATCTTTGCTAAAAAATTTCCTGATGTATGTAACAGGTCTTTAATGTATAAAAAGCTTGTTATGTCAGTTTTAGCAAAGATAACTCTTTGTCTTAAAAAAGAGGAACTGGCCTTTTATCCAATATGTCTAGACCTTGACCTTTTCACCCATAACATCTGGAACTACTTAACCTAAATCTCTTAGACTATAGCAGAAAGGGGACAACCAGACTTCTTCTTTAGAAGAGGATTTTTATTCTCAATAGTGATAAAAGAAGTGAAAAGTTTCTTTGGAAAAAAAAATAACTTGACAAGCTCTCCAATTCTTGTCTTGTTAAAATTTCCTAAAAAGAAAAGTTTTTCAGATATTTGAGAAGAACGGGAAAGAGTTTTTATCAAAATATTTTTTTTATCAAATTTTTTTGTTTTATTTAATAATGATAATTATAATAATTATAATAATTATGATATTAATATTAAATATTTATTATTATATAAATAAATAAATTATTATAAAAAAAAAAACTCTCACATGTTCATTACTGATTTCTTGAAAAAAATACTTTTTTCTCTTTCTTTAATATGTCAACTATATAATAAGCTCAAGAATATAAGGACTTTAAAAACTATTGTTGTATTAGGATAGGACCTTTGATCAAAGGTCAAGCAAGTTTGGAAGTCTTGCTTGCTCTTTAGTTGCATAAAGAAAAACCTGTGGCAGTCCTCCTTCATAACTTTGTTTTTATATATCTTTTTCTTCTCAATGATTATGATAATTGTCTTCATATCAATTTTCAACATCATTAATCTATTTCTAAAATCATATTCAAGCAAAATTACTGGGTTTCAGTATCACCTTGCTAATGCTCCAGAAGAAATTTTATTCCACTGTACTCTAAAAAGTCACCAAACCTTATAGCCATCATTAGGGTTCCGAAAAAGTACCGAACTGGTATCGAACTGGTATCGAAATGGTACCGATCTATAGTAAATTTAATATATGGGTTGTAACCTACTCATATGTTTTTATAGTAAATTTAAGTATTGAACTGGTATCGAAGTGGTATCGAAGTGGTATCGTTAGGAGCCCTACTTATCATTACAATCGCAAGTACAAACATATCAAGCATTATGCCCTACATCAATAACAAAATGCTTATTGATATTAAACAAATTTTCAAGACAGACTGGTTTTTGTTACTATAGACTTAAATACTAATGACAAATATATTATAGCAAGAGTAAACGACATAACAGTTACCTTTTACTCTGAGCACAACAAGTGCATCAGTATCCTGTTAGTTATGATTGGAGTTCTGGCAGTAGCAAAAAGCAACATATACATATTATTTAATACAACAAACACCCCTAACCTATCCTTGCCAAACTATATCAACCGAAAAGTCAAAATAGCCTATAGTTATTTAGTAGATTGTATCAAAACTATTCTAAGATCAAAAGACATCAAACTGCAACCAAACAAATTAAATAGAGACCTTACAGTAACTTATAAGAAAATGACTCAGTAATATGCATAGACAACCTAATAGAAGCCAATAATTATACTACGGGATCACAAATTAAAAATATGTGGGAGTATGGCATAGTAACATGGATCAAAAGAGTGCAACAGACCTATAGGCTTACCGACATCATCAACAGCTCATTAGTTAAGAAAAGATGGTGCATAACACTGCAAGTAGAAACTATACAAAGCCTTGTCCTCGCAAATAACCTACTAATCAAAAAAGACAAGTATAACTTATCTTCTTTACTGGCATTCAGAAGCAAAATCCTAAGCGGTACTCTTCTATCAAGAAAGCTCCTGCATGAGAGATATCCAGACATATATCAAGACAACCTGTGCACAAGATGCCTAATTTTACTAGAAACTCAAGAACATATATTTGAGTACTATAAAAACAGTGAAGCATACGAAAAAATTGAGTCCAAAATGAAGTCCAAAATCAACAAACTGCTCAAAGAAACTGACAAGGCAAAAATCAATATTAACTTCAATAGAAAATCACAACCAGAAAAAATGTCATGTGGCATTACAGATCTCAAGGCCCAGTTATTAAAAAAAAAATTTGCTAAAGTAATAAACAGCATCCTGAAACTCCTTTATGCATTAATATGGATCCCCAGATCAGATACTATAAACACATCAATAGCCTCAGAAATCAAATGGTTCAAATCACAAAACAATCTACAAAACAAAAAAAAGCCAAGGATCTGTCAACCCCCACCACTGGACAAAATCTGTTTCATCTCATTATCTTTTCAACTGATGCACTGAACACTATCTCAAGTAATATACTCAAGTCCTATGATTTAATTACAACTCGGAAAGAGCATTAACCATTCAGTACTAAAGCCAATCTGAACTATATCAAGTGTAATGAAGATAGCAATAGTTAGTATTGTAGATAGGTTAACATTAATTTGCACACATTTCTGTACAAAAATATTTGATGTAACTTGTGTATCAATTTATATACTTAATAAATTTTGTATCTAATACTCTTTTACAATTAAAAAAAAAAAACAAAAAAAAAAAGCAAAATTACTGGGTCTCTTACTTGTTTTAACCAAACCTTATTAATTATTTTCATGATGTACTATGCTGCATCACTCAAAATTTTACAAAATTTCCTACTATATCAAAAACTAAAATCAATTCTACCTTTCCAAATAATTAATGCAAACTTAATAACCAATTAAAACTTAACAATTACATCTTATAACAATTAAACCAGCTTAAATTTGTTTATAACAACAATAACAACATTACTAAACAAAAATATATCAACAGTTTTCCTAATTATTCCAACAATATTAATATCATAATCATGTGAAAATACTGAACTTTTTATATACCTTATTCAGCCCTTAAGCAATTGCCATATGGTTTTATAGATTCAAGCAACAAATCCAAAACCAATTAATTATTTTTTAAAAAACTGTTGCCATTATAGTTTCATGAATTCTGATAGCATATCCAAAACCCAATTACAAAAATTTTTATTAATATTCTTCTTAACTTAACTGTTTATAAATAGGCATTAACTATTTATAAACCACCAATAGTTTGTTACCACTTATTTGGTGTTTTCATGAATTAAAGATTTTTTATGCAATAGATTAGAATTAACTTTTACCAAATGAGATAGTATAGAATTTTTAATGTAATAATAATAAACTCATATTTAATAAATGTCTTGTATTTAATGCTTGTTTGCAGCAGAAAAATAAATAAATAAATTATTATATTAATTATTATATATAAATATAAAAATATAATAATTTTAAATATTTATATATTTAGTAAAATTTTATACAAATTCTAAAAAATCAATAGTTTTTTTTTTATTCTTAACACTATATTTGATATAATACAAGGCATTATATATTTTTATTAAGTAGAAATATACAGTATAAATAATATAAATATAAAATTAAAAAAAAAAACTCTTTCTCAAATGCATCAGATTCCCTAAAAATTTCCTTTTTAGGTAACTAAGAAAAATTTTGAGAAAAAACAAACCAAGCATCCTCCCCCAAGGTAAAATTTCCAGACCCTGCACATGCTCTCTTGGACATTGTCCTTATCAACCCAAGCAAATTCTTGTTTGCAGTAGTATACATGGAAATAAATACACGTACTATTTTAGTCTCTCTTCTGGGAAAAAACATATCCATTCCACTGCTCATCAGTTTCCCCAAACACTGGATTATTCCAGTCCAGGAAAGCTCCTCACAAGCCGAGGATGATATTTCAACAATCTATATCAAGTTCAACACCTCCAAAATCACCAGAGCAATTCACCAAGCATTCACTATAGTAACAGCCAGCAAACCAAAAAAAAAGTTCAGCACCCAATTAGAAGAGTTTTTCAAATACCAGAATAGCAACAAACTTAGCCAGGCTGACAGAGAACAAATAGCTCAAAAAGTCATTAGCAGCAATCTCAACTACAACTGGCACCTATCATGGAACCAAGTCAATATTATAAACAAGGAGAACAGCACATTTCAACTGGAAAGAGTATCAGATTCATTCACTCACCCTCCACCAAACACCCCAGTACAGGAGGAAAACCTACTATTGCCACTAGACAGCGCTGCAAATAGTTTCTCTCCTATATCTGAAAATTTTCAAGCCCAAAAAACCATAAACAGCTTATCCCCTACAAATGATCAACAAAGCATATCAGTAGTACCAACTGTGCAGGTCATGTACACTAGTGCTCCTAATAACCACAACACACTACACGATCAACAAGAAGCAGGTGACATGATGCAAGTTGATGATTATCAACATGCAGTTACCCCTGATATCAATCAGGACAAATCTGGCAGTACAATCAGACCAACAAGGCCAGTATCTGTGATCAATATTTTCATGGATCCCATGGGCAGGACATTTCAATAGGAAATACTAAATTGTTAGTCAAATTCAACAAACAAGTACAAATAGACTTGGAAGAGCTTCAAAACTTATCTCTGGATTACCCCATCAGGTCAGAAACCATAGGCCAAAATTCAACAATACAAACTAACAATACTGCAATTCCTCCAAGTAAGGAAACAAGTTTGGTAGGTGAACTGCTAGCATAATCTGAATTATCAATTACCTCAAACAGTGTAACAATCTCACCTACCCTGCAACCACTAGACCCAAGAGGGCAAAAAGTAATTAATCTGCTTATAAAAAGTGACCCAGTGCTCAGCAAAAAATAGACAAGAATCCAATCAAACAGCACATCAATACAGATGAATCTTTTATCAGTGAGCATAATATAACCATTGATCTGGCTACACAATTAAGTCAGTACCGTGCAAATGCTCAAGAGGTCATGAGTACTCTTAAAGAGATCACTAACAAGCCCAAAGGCTCAATCCTCCAAGAACCACATTTGCTATCTTTACCAAGATCCTACTTAGAGATAGAGCTTTTTTCAGATCATTTACGAAAAACGAGCGCCTCAAAGACAATCACCAAATAGAATATGAAGCTCTTGAAGAGAAAGCACATATCAATTATAAGAAACAAAATGATTTAGGATATATTAACAGAAGCACAAAAAGAAAAATCTGCTGGCTTCTAAACTCAACATTGTTCATTGCCTGCTTCAGATTTATGGACCTAACAAAACTCAAATATTACGAAGTAGCACAGCTCCTCGAGTACGGCTGCAATTATCTCATCAAAGATAATGACAAAACACTGGATTATATTGAAGTTTTAAATATTTGCAAACAAATACTATATGAACCTCTACCTCCATTGCCCAAACCCTTGACCAAATTCCATCAAATATTATAATCAGACTACTATGTTAACTATCAATGAGAGAAAAAACAATTTGCCCAAGGTCCTTTCAGTTCTGCACACCTACTACAAATTTGAGCACATATCAAATTCATTCTTTTATATTCCTCCCCCGCTTCCAGAAAATCCAGAGGAACTCAATGAAGAGACCAGATTACTGTTTCCTATCATTGAAAGAAAAGATCTCAAAATGCTTGCCAAAAAAGCCAAGGAATTGAGAAAGTATTACAGGGTTCCACAAAAGTTACCCAAGTCATATGTCAATCTGCCTCCATCAAAAGAACCTCTGCCAGCCTCGTATGAACTCCTTCCACCTCACCTTACCTAGCAACATATTTCTCGTATGACCCAATGACAATGGATACATGTGAACTCATTGGCATATTGAGAAAGAAGTACAAACTTATTACCCTGCCTAAAGATGGGTCCCTAAATTAAAGGCAAGGACATAATTCAAATATCCCTCACTATTAAAAAAGTTTTTTTTTAAATATAAGGTCAAAAAAAAACTACCTACAAAGATTTTTTGCAATTTAGGACACTTGATTCAAGTGTTTTTTAATTATGTCCCTATTAAAGTAATGAATAAATAATTATGTTCCTTCAAAAGGAACATAATTAATCTGCGAAATTTTATATGCTAAATAGTTTAGGGACCCATCCTTAACCCTGCCAATAGATTACTCCAAGTACAAAAGACCTCTCCCCAGATCTCCAAATCCACTCTTAGATTAAATCAACATTTCAATTCCAGCAAACACCAAGGAAAGTGCAATAACCCTAATTGCCTGACTAAGAAGTGACTTCAAATTTAGTCTTCCTCTTGGCTCAGCATGAATCGACCCAGCAATCTCACAAACCAATAAAGAAAAACTGCCAAGCAAAATTAGTGAAGTAGATGCCTCTTTGGGAATCGGTGCCTTCCTAGATTATAGGAATGAGCAGTATCAAGAAAAAATTAGAAAACTCGATCAAAGATATGAATTTTTTACATTGTCTGAAGACTGGTTTAAAGCCTCCAAAGCATCTCTCCCCTTAATTGAAGAATTAAACAGACTTAACCAAGAAAGTCATGTAGACATCCAATTCCCTCTCAGGAATGATGATGACCTATCAACTTATATTGCTCAACTCCACAAAAGTTACAACTTTGATAGATTACCAGACGAATATATACTTACAGAGAACCTACCGGAGTCCGGTTTTGACCTCATCCCATTTATTTATTAAAATGAAAGGTTCATCCAACTTTATATACTCGCTGAACAGTTTTATACAAAATGCCACCCCTGATATTAACATCACTATCACAATCAAAAATCTCCTCAACATCACAACGTTAAACATAAGAGGCCTTAATGAAATATTAAAGTTAACAGCTCTTACGCACAACCTCACAAATGAAAGATCAATAATGTGCTGTTCTGAAATCAAAATCTCTATAGCCAACCCCCTTCCAAAGAAACTTAATAACAAAACTATTATTGCAAGCACACCATCAATGTCATCGAAAAATGGCTCATGCCTAATCATAGGAGGTGACCTAGTCAACCACATCTTTGTGACATATGCGGAAAATGAGTATTGGCGCTCAGTCCACTTGAAATTTAAACCAAAAGTTGACCTAATTATCATGGCCATTTATTTGCCTTACAAGACAAGCGAAAGAAAAACAGTGACCAAGTCACTTGTAAAGCACTTAAGAAAATTCAAAGGACCAACTTACCAGATATTGACAGGTGACTTTAACTCCTATCCTACAGGCACCCCATCCATCAATGCACTAACAACAAACATCAAAAAAATGATTTACAACTATTTGTTCAATTGGGTGGACATTATGAAAGTCTTAAATAGAGAAAGTGAGTTCATCCACATAACACAAACAAGTGCATCAAGAATCGATCAAATCTGATATACAAACCATCTTGGATCCAAAGTCCTTAGCGCAAAGACCTCAAAGTCTCTATCAATCGTTACAGATTATAAGCAAGTGCAAATAATTTTTGATTGGTTCGAATATAAGCTCAGAGCTTCAGGTTGTCAGACCAAGTTATTTGATTAGAAACAAGCGACACCAAAACAAAGAAGCAACTTCCAAGAGGAAACAGAACTTAGGATTTTTATAATGGACAACCATTCCTGGTTATCATTCAACCATGCCATTATAAACATAGCCAAGAATAACCTACCATTAGTAAAACCAGTCATGAATAAGACCCCCCAATACAATGGAGGTCAACATTATAGAACAATCAGACGAATCAAAAAAATTATTTCTAAGAAAAAGAAATTTATTTCAGCAAGAGTAACAGGACACATTGCACAAATTCACGAAAAAATCTTTGAACCTGTGCCAATTTCTATCAAATCACTAAACCAGATTAAAAACATACTCATCAAAGAAAGACTCAATGACATCAAAGAGCTTCATATTGAACAAGTCCAGAAAAACATTACGAATAACTTTATCAAATTCTGAAAAAGACCAAAAAGCTTTATTAAAAAAGCATTAGGCAATCTCAAGCTCTCACTAGATTTTAATTTCATACAAGATGACCAAGACATATTCACAGATGATCCAGAGGAAATAAAAAGCATCATAACTAACAACTTCAAAAAAGTCCTGATGAATAGCAACTTTAGCCTGTTTGATCCATTCTGGTCCAACAAGTACAATCCTATTAATATAATCGAAGAAGGTACATATAACAACACCTTGAGTCCAATAAGCCTCACCGAAATAGAAGATACATTACAAGAACTACCCCTAGATAAGACCCCAGGATGCTCAGGTGTTACATACGAGATGATTAACTCCCTCGAACGTGCCTCAAAACAAATACTCCTACAGTTGTATAACAAGGTCATTAATAATGAAATCATTCCACAGAACTGAAAAAAGTCAACAATCATTCTACTATCCAAAAAAATTATATGGTCATGAAGAGTTTTAAATACTCACCCAATATCCTTAATCGAGTCAACGAGAAAAGTTTTCACAAAAATAATTAATATCAGACTATTAAAAATCATATATGAGAATAACATTCTGTCAAAAGCTAACTTTGCAGGATTACCTAATCAAAGCATAATGGAACCACTAATCATTGTAGCCTCAAGTTTAAACACAGCAAAAAATCTGAATAGTGAACTCTGATTGGTCTCCTTTGACATTGCAAAGGCATTTAATTCAGTTAATCTTAGCAGTCTTAAAGCTGCTCTAAAGAGAATAAAAATTCCAAGCAAGCTTATCAACATTTTTCACAACTTGTTATATAAACAAGTACTCACAGTTGCAACAAACTTTGGCAGTACAAACAACATAGAGGTGTCAAAAGATCTAGATCAAGGAGAGACACTCTTACCACTCTTATGGACAATATTCTATGACCCAATGGTGACAACAATACATAATCATGCCAAGCAACCACTAATCCCATATAGCATTCTCACTTATATGGACGATATGCTTCTCACAGCAAATTCTCTGAACAGTCTTCAAGACTCTACATATATCTTTTGCTCTTTTCTTGCTCTTAACAACATAAAATGCAACTCAGATAAAACAATACTCATCACTACCTTAGCAAACAACAATAGTGCAAGGAACACAGGCTTACGAGTCATAGATACAGTAATAAGATCACTTAGTGTCAAAACCTCTCTTCGATACCTAGGAAATTTTTTTGCAAGAAATCCAGCAAGAGGTATACCAAACCAGACTTACATCAAGGACTTGAACCAGATTGTAGAAGCCTGTCATAAACAAAAATGGAATAGACCAATAATGAAACAAGTGCTGAACTGAATTATTTCCAGCAAACTTAATTACTCTTTCTTAACAAGCTCTCTCTCTAGGCCACAATTACAAAAGCTCCAGACTAGAGTTAATAACACAATCAAAGAAAAGTTCAAAATAGAAAAAACAATATCAGACAAAATCACTTACTTGCAAGCCGGACTCAATCTGATAAACCTAGCAGATAACCAAAACCTGACTCTAATAAAACTTCTTATCATCAAACTCCCTAATACAAAAACCCAAGAAGCTATGTCACTTGAAATAAATTCTCTTCAAGCCAGTCTTGCCATCTAGCTTTGCCTGATTTGTCACCTTGAGAAATTTCCAGAAACATAGATCACACAAGCAGCAGTAGCCTCAAAAATGTATAGAATTGACATTTGTTCCACTCCATGTCAATATAACCATCCCAAAAAAGAACAATCATTTGGCCTTCACTTTTCATTTAATAGCAAATATCTAAAACGCTAGGCGTTAAAACTGAACAGAGAAAATATCAAGTTCTTAGAAAACCTATTTATTTTTCAATCAAACAGAAAGCTAACATGGCATGAGTTCAACACACATTTTCGCCCCACACCTAAAGGTCCTATACCTATCTGGTTCATCAAAATCAATTCTCACCTACCTTTAAAGGAATCTCGATCTGCATCCCAAATACGAGAGCCAGATTTTGGGCCTTTATTATAAACAACGAGTTGAACTTTATCAAAACAAGAATCAATCAAGACCATACCCATTCTCAAATAAAAGGAACCCATTACAAACTAACAATGAACAAGACTCTCAAAAAATGTCAATGCTATGCCAACAGTCTCCAAATTGCCATTCCAACAATCAAAGCAATGTCTCTCTGGACGTACAAGACAAATAATGAACATCGCTTAGCCAATGTACTAGAGGAAACTTGGCTCCAACTTCAATACAATGCCACTTCAGACAATAATCCAAGAGTGGAAATCAGCTATCATGAGTATAGAGACCTATCAGTACAACTCAACAGTAATATCATAGAGGATTTCAAACAAGTTATTAACTTTAATAGACTATTCTTACACTTCAATGTCGAGAGCAAAAAAGAATTAATAACCATATATGAACATGACACCAATATAGCTCTATACTCAACAAATCCATAGCCAATCAATATTCTCTTAGGAATAATTGGTTTAGTGAAGGCAGCAAACGACCAGACATATATAACAGTTAATCTTCCAAAGAAGCTAAATTTGTATATTCCAAGTTACTCAAACCAAAGAGTCAAATTTTTATATAGTTTTCTAAAGGAAAGAATCAATAGCATGTGTTAACATAAAAACATTAAACTGAGATTAGAGTCAAGTCCAGTCATTTCAGGCCATCAAGACAGTGACATAATTATAGGGATTGATAACCTAGTGAAGCCAGATAACTACATCTCAAGTCCAAAAATTAAGAACAATTGGAGCTATAACCCAGTTGTTTGAACCAAAATAATTCAGCAGACATATAGACTCGCCAATATCACTTAGAGCTCATCAATCAAAAACAGGTGGAAAGCCAACATGAAAATATCAGCACTCCAAATCTTAGCCAAGGCAAATAAGCTATTAACCAAGAGAGATAAAACGAATACTTCTTCTTTATTAGCCTTCAGACTCAAACTGCTGAGCGGAACATTGCCATCTAGACAACTGTTACACAATAGATACCCAAGTACCTATACTGATAGCCTTTGCCTCAGGTGCCTCACAGCAGTAGAGACTCAGAGTCATATTTTCGATTGCTACAAAAACATCACAGTATATAACAAAATAGAAAACAAGATAAGAACAAGTTTGACAAAGCTTGTAATAAAAAGCAGCAATAAGAAGAACCTAACAGAAATCGAAAAAAATTTGCAAAAACTAGACTTTGGCCAAAAATCTAATCTGGACAAACTTGCAAGTGAATTGTTAAGCATAGATATACAACTACCCATTGCCAGTCATGCCAAGATGGCAAACAAAATACTAGTTCTATTATACTCACAGATATAGATTCCAAGATCAGCAACCACTAACATATCTGAAGTTAAGGAAGTTAAATGGAAAAGACACTCCCCTCCGATCGTAAGCTCCAGTAATACCCACTTATCAAAAGCTATCCCAGATGATAAAAATTTACTAAAGTTAATAATGGAAGTTACAGATTTATAGGCAAATCACAGCAGTAGCATTATCAAATCACAAGTCTTTATCTCAGCTCTGGAAGGGCATTAACCATCCAGCACTAAAACTAATCTGA
>CAJVPV010003298.1:0-11489 GCA_910591835.1 Acaulospora morrowiae | reverse complement strand
ACAGAATCGCATGAGGTTCGGAACACTATTAAAAATGATGGTGGGGTATACCCCACCTATTAAATTTAATATAAACTAGAGAATCGAATACAGAATCGAAGAGAATCGTTAGAATCCTTAAGTACACAACATAGAATCAGTAGTATATAGCCTCAGAACCAAATACTACTTTAAGCATCTTTCATTCTATTTTTTTAAGCAAAAAAGTCCATTGCCTCATAACCCCCATTTAATTCAAGACACTCTCTTATCACTAAATATACAAATTTTCACAACCAGCAAAAATAATATACAACTATTAATCAATTATCTCAAAGAATAATTTTTCTTCTCACTTCCACTAGGCACCCAATAGGTTTCACCAAAAATTTTCCAAACAAAAAAACACAAACTTCCAACAAACTTCCAAGAAGTAGATCTATTATTTAATTTTGGCCAATTTATCCTTAGGGATAATGAACTAAAACAGTTAATCAAAAGACTTTACAACATATATGAATTTCAAAAAATCCTTGATAAATGGTTCCAGGCACCCTTACTACCATTGCTAGATAATTCAGCAGCCATTAATTAAGTTTTAAAAAAAAGATATATTTTCTTAATTAGTGTTCTCCTACATGACAATAACTTTCTTTCAATTAACATAATAGAATTACACAAGATCTTCTTTTTCAACAAACTTCTTAAATTCCTAATCATTAAAGAGATTCTTCCAGAACAGGAGTTCGCTCTCACCTCCTTTCTATTGTTAGCCTGGTAAAAGTCATGAGGTATAGTCATATACCCTGGAAATTTAGAATAGCATTGGTAATTAACTTAGAAAAATGTAGTCATAGAGGCTTATATAACTTATCCATAGTTTATTTTAACCCTGATAGTCTAGCCTTATCAATTTATACATCAATAGTATAGCTGTGAGATTAATAATTAATAAGCAGATAGGTAAATAAATAGCAGTAGTGCAAAAGAACAAGAGAGTACGCACAAAGTAAATTAAAAAAGAAAGAATTAAAAAGAGAAACAATAGCTACTTTGAGTTGTCATAAAGAGAAAGTAATAATTAACAACTTACCTTTTTGAATACGCACTGTTTTAAGAAGGATAACCATCACTAGAAGAACATAGCCCAGGGTATCAAGAAGGAAATGAGTGCCGGGAAAGAAAAAAAGAGAAGTTAATTAGTACTGCCCGGCCAAGTCAATCATATACGCCTCAACTTACCTTTGGTGATGCAAACCTGAGACCGATGAAGCAACTGACTTGCCATTTTCCAGCTCAACACTATGTTAAATTATTTATAGTTACAAACAACAATTCTATTAATAATCTGACTTATAATCACAATTTCTTCACATTATTACATTCCAACTCACTCACCTCTCACTACGATACAACTCAATATTTCTCTACCAATTCCCTTATCTAACCAGAGCTTATCTCAAACACAAACAATACTAAAAACCTTATCACACTTATCATTATTAACATAATGAGTCTCAACAACCTTGCCAAACTAAGAGTCCTTGCCAATGCCACAAGTGAAAGATCAATTACTTTGTGTACAAAAATCAAACTTAAAAAAGAAAACTTTCATTCTAAAAATATTAATAGCAGATGTCTAATCTATAAAGAATCTATCAATATGGCAAAGAATAGTACCTTACTGGTTATTGAAAAGGATATAACTCCTTATATATTCAAGATCTGCAATATCTCTGAATATTGCTCATCTATCATTATGAAATTTAAAGGAAAACAAATATCTTGTTCTCAGCCATATACCTTTCTCATGATAGAAAGAAAGAAAACTAGCTACCAAACAAATCTATCAAGCAAACAAACCTGCCATTCACTACAAACTCCATTACATAATAATGGAAGACTTCAATTAATATCCCAAAAACAGCCTATCCATTAATGCTTTAACTTCCCCTCTTAAACTATACATGTTGCTGAAATTCGTAGATCCTTGATGCAATTGACGCAATTATTTGACACAATTAATTGAGTCACTATTAAAACATATAAATAATTGAGTCATGATGCAATTATTTTTAAGGATTTTGGGAATTGAGTCAACAGCAAAATAATTTATGCCACATGTATATCTTAAACAATCAATTTATAAGCATCTTATCAACTATATAGATATTGGTCAACAATTTGATGACAAGACATTTATACATATTATTGTCACTAGCGCCGCTCACATCAATCACATATTGGTCTCCAGAAATCTTGCTGCCAAAGTTATCTGGTATAAAGTGGAAGACTGCAACCTAATCCCTATGGATTACTGTACAGTTTCAATCAAACTCGACTACTTTAAGTTCAAAAAATCTAAATCCACTTTCAAATATAGTATCAAAAAAACCTCCAAAGAAATATAATAGAGTTCATAAATGAACTGGACTCATGAACAGGCCTCCTTTTGTCACCAAATTGGGAAAACTTCAATAACATCTGCAAGAACATATTAAACAAATATATCAAGAAAATTTAAATTAGTCCAACACAAAAGGATTATCATACCAATGCTGAAAAAAAACTCAAGAAACAAATCAAAAGAATAAACAGAGCCATAATATGACTCAAGAACCATCAAATACCTCTATCTCTTACTTAAGAATTGGAAACCCTATATGAAGTATCCAATGGCTACAACAACCTATCACTAAAAGATTTGCAGAAACTCAAGAAACTCCTAATCAAGGAAGCCTTATTACAATCCCAACAAGAACTTCTGGAGAAATACTGGTCAAGCTTTGAAAACATGATTGAAAACTTTTATAATAAACCAAAGAACTATATCAAAAAAGCACTTGGTTCAATAAAGCCAAAACTAGATCTCCACAAAATCTACAATGACAAAGACCAATTAAAGAATGATTCAGACTGTATATAAATTATTATTAACAAGTATTTTCAAAATATCCTTTGAAGCAGGAGCTTTGATTTAGATCAATTTCCAGATTGGTATTAAGAATACTTCATCAAGACAGTTAATCAAGAAATCTATAGTGAAGTCATCCAACCTTTCGATCATATAATAATTCAAGACACAATTAACAAACTATCCAAAAACAAAGCTCCAGAAAACTCAAGAGTTAGTTACAATATCATCAAACTATTGAGCAAAAAAACCATCCAACACATATCTCTTATCTTTAACCAGATTCTTTCATCTGCCTCTATTCACAAATCTTGGAAACAAACAACTATTACTCTCATTCCCAAAAAACTCATCTGAAGTCACAAACTCAATAACACAAGACCCAAATCTTTTATTGACTCAGTCAGGAAAGTATTCACTGGTATAATCAACAAGAGATTAATCAAGACCCTCAAATCAAACAATATTCTGTCAGAACTCAACTCACTGGCCTTCCTAACCAAAGCACCATGGAACTCCTAACAATAGTTCATTTTGCCTTAAATGTAGCCAACACAAATAACAAAGAATTTGGTTCACATCATTAGACATTGCAAAAGCCTTTGATTCAGTACCCATATTAGCTATTAAGAAATTCCTTAAAAGAATCAACTGCCCTATAACTATTATCAGCCTATTCATTAATCTTCTTAATAACAGAAAGGTCTCCATCAATACACTATTCAGAGCAACAGAACCCTTCACAGTAAACAATAGAGTGAAGCAAGAAGAGACATTATCTTCTATCATTTGGATAATATTTTACAACCTTTCTGTTTTCAAATTAGCTAGCCACAAGCTCATCAGAAGTTATACATACTGCTTCCAATGCCCTGGCATATATGGATGATCTGGCTTTCATTGCCGATAGCAAACTATCAATGGAAGATCTTCTTTCAACAACTAATCAATTCTTCACAATAAACAACATCACTTGTAACAAAGACAAAACCAAAATAATCTCCAATATTAAGGTCAAACATGGTCTCGGTAACTCAATCAAATTTGACAACCATCTAATTCAAGTACTCAAACCTTATAAAAGTATTAAATATCTGAGAGTATTCATTTTTTCTAGAAGTTTACTCAAATCCAACAGAAAGACTCTTAATCAAATTACAAATACTATTTTAAAAAACTTTCCAAACACAATTGGAAAGACGAAATCAAATAACAAATCTATAACTGGATTATTATGGACAAGTTTGAATACTTCCTTTCCCTATCATATTTCAACAAGTTCACTCTTAACAAACTTCAATCTAAGATCAACAAACTCATCAAGTTGGCATATAAAATCACCTTTAGGTGTTTGAATGCAATTCTTATCAGCCACAGTGATCTCAATATGACTCTTCTTGAAGAAAGGCAAAGATCCTCACTAATTGATAACCTAATCTCCAAACTTTTCATGCTAGCAACTAGAAAGTATATTCTTCAAGACCTGTGATCAATCCAAAAAATGAATCAATATGGTTCTGCTTGATTTGCAATTCAGAAAAGTTCAACCAGAATAACTGAATCACCTACACAGCCAAAATCACAAAGAATCTTCTAATTCAAATCTGTTTAACTGATTGTCCAACACATCTTAGCAATGCTGAAAACTCTATTGGACTTCTATTTAAAAGTTTGCCTTTCTCTAACAAAACTATGGCAATTAATATAGCAAATGCCCTAAACATCCAATTCATTAACAAATTCTTGAAATACAACAGTATAGAAAAACTCACATAGCTTTAACTCATATCACATACAGGAATTGTATGATGTGGACCTGAGCCTAATTGGTTTAAAGATTTCAACAATTCAAACAATCTTCTTGAAACTTTATGGCCTGGTATCAAATCCTAAATCTTTATTCTGATATTCACACAACTCCAACTGTATCATCAAGATATACAAGAGAAGTCATAATATAAACAAAAGGACAAATATTAAAGGAAGACACTATTTTATTGATCCAAACAATGTTTTGTCTAGGTGCAATAGCTGTCCACTAGGATCATCCTCTGCTGGCTTTTGTACATTGTTTTTCACGAGCCCTACAGCATCATTATTATAGGTAGTCTCAAACCCCAACTGTCCAAATAAACACTGACTATGCAATATAATCAGCGAACTGTCAATCATATCACAACAAGAAGAAGACATTCTTCAATTCATTGACAACTTTTTTATTTCTTCTTCCATTTCCACACTTCAAAGAATTGGCTTCTGCCAACAGTATTATCTCCAACTTCATCAAAGCAAAATCTTCGCAAACAGTACAAAAATTATTTTAATCAATCCAGGACACTCCCTTGGAGACTTCCTTTATATAATAATAGATATTTTGCATTGATACCCATCAAACTGCATCATGAAAATAAGAAGTAACAAAAAAATTCTTCAAGAAGTATTCAACTATCTGAGAAGAATGACAAAAATCAACTTTGCTCCAATAATATTAAGAATTAATAAACTAATACAAGACAAATTAATTCAAATTAGATATACCAGTCCCAAATCCAATCCAAGATTTGACAATACTTTTCAATGGATCAAGCAGCCACTTTACTTCTTTGAAAGTCCTTTAGTCAACAATCTGCAGTTAGGCAGCAGTGTTAGATAGTGCAAGAAAATTTTAAGCATCATCAAGACCTATATAATCTGTAAAAGCTCATCAGTTCTAAAAACAATTGGTTACATCCACAAACCCCACGGTTTCAAGATCATCAACAAATCCAACCAAAAAATAAAGAATTCCAAAACTAATAAATACAGTGATCTCATTGTCTTTAGAATCAAATTGCTTTCAGGAACTCTTTCTACAAGAGAAAATCTTCACAAACTATATCCAAAACAATACTCTGATCCATATTGTCTCCAGTATAGTTTATATACTGAGGATATCAAACATGTCTTTAAATGCCCATTAGCCTCAGAAGATATTAACCAACTTATCAACACCATCAACAATATTTTTCATCCCAATGACAACCACAAGCCAATATTACATGCCTGGCAGCTAGCAGAACTGGCATGCAGCATTATTGACAATATCTTTTCTACTATTAACTTTTCCAACTGGGTCAAAGCCTTAACTGAAACCTTAACTTGTCTATATAAATCAATCTGGATATTTTGCTATGCCACAGCAAATACTTCTCCCCTTACTGATATCAAATAGAACAATAACTCCCACAACAACATATCAAAACAAGTGACCAAAAACCCAGCCAAACCCAAATCTCTTAACAACTCCTCCACTTCAACATCAACTACTATAGATTTATCTATATTAGTTACTAATTCTTATATCCAAAGCAGATTTAATTTCACTAAGTACATTTTCAAATTAATTTTAGACTATCTTAATTTTCTTTTATTCAATGTTGAGTAGGTAATTATAGCTGCTCAGAGCTTCTTAACAAGATATATTGTTTTAAAATTTCTTTTTAATATTAGTTTAGTGGTTACTGTAGGCAAGCTAGCATTTAACTCATTGTACTATTACATATGAAAAATGTTGTTTCTTTCACAATATATATCTATCACTATACAAATTAAATAAAGAAATGATGTTTAGCTACAAAAAAAAAAAAAGTTAATGAAAGATTAATTTGTAACATGTTTCTCAATCTTTCGTGTTCATAACTTAGAATATTATCACTTGATTATGTGATATAACAATATATTTTAATTGGATACTATAAACATTTGACTGAAATCCTTGATTATTACAAAAGTAGTGACCAAAATCTTTTTTCGGGTTCTAAGTAAAGTTGTTAGCAGATAAAAATACTATAGGTCTATTATTAGAGAATTAATATGTTAGATCAATATTTGATATGAAATTTTCTATTTCAAAAAAATTAAACTTTTAGATTTAATAATAATTAATATTATTTTTGGTTTTGAGTCTTTTTTTCCTTTCCTCTTACTCTTATTTCTTTGATACTTTTCCATTTTTTCTTTTATTATCTGCTTGTATTCTTCTGTGATTTTATATTGTCAATGTTTATATATCAAGTGATTTAGGCTTTCTGTTTCTTTATATTTTAAATATTTGTTTAATTTGTAAATGTCTGGTCTTCTTTCTGATAGCCTATTCAGTATAAGAAATTTATTGTTTAATAATCTATACTTGATTCTTTTATACATGTAATTCTCTTGGTTTGTATATATTTTGTTATTCTAAATTGGTGTTGCGCTTTCCAAGTAAAATGCCAATTTATTTGCAACTCATCTCTATACTTAATTCATACTCTGTTTTTTCTTTGTATTATCCAATTTGCCATTCATTTGGTGTTTTGCATGTTCTTTAGGAATTCTTTAATGTTTGTGTCTAGCTGATATCCCTTTCATTTTAGTGTTCCCTATGCTACTATTTTTGGATTAATTGTTATAATTGCTTTATCACTTTTGTTTGTTTCTTTTTTTGCCAATTTATTTGCCTCTTTATTGTTTTCTTCTTCCTGGTGCATTTTGACTTTAATAAATACTATTTGTTTCTATTTTTCTTAAATTATTCTTTTAATTAAAGTTTTTATTATCCAATTTGTACTTTTGTAAATTTGGCAGCTCTCTTTGTCTCCTTTTTGAATTTCTTGAATAGCTGCCTAGTTGTCTATATACAGTATATCTCAACTATTGCTTATACTGGAATTATAACTAGTATGATTAGAATTGCTATTAATTTTGCTCTTATTAATAATGAAAAGTGCTTTATATATCTTGAGTATATTAATTTCTCTCCTGTTTCTTGATTGGTTATATGCTATACTTCTATCTTGATTTGATTAATTGCTTTCTGGACTATTAAGCTATCTTTATATACTTTTATTCTTTTTCAGTTTTCAGTTTGTTCAGCTATTCTGACTAGTTCTTCTTTGTTTAAGCTACTAATTTATAGGTATTTTGTAATTTTATCTTCTATTTCTGTTTGTTTTTCACTAATTATGATATTGATTTTGGTTTTATTTTTATTTTTCAGATTTTGTATATTGCATATTATTGTGTTTAGTACTGTTTGATATTTTATAAAGATATTCTAGAATCTAATTATGAAGTTTTACACTGTATATGTTTTTGGTTACTGGAATAATTATTGCCTAGTCTATTTTTATTTCTTTGGTACACCTCTCTTTTGTATTGTTTCTATAGTTGCAACCTTGACATTCAACTATGAACAAATCTCCTCTTATTTGTTACATATGTTGTATTTTAACATTGTTGTTTATTATTTTGTATTTGCAATCTATTCTTTTAAGATATATTTGTTGATTAATCATGTATGCCAAGTATTTTTGCTTTTGGATATTATTACTTTTTGCTACTTCTAGTTGAGAAATTGGATTGGATCTTGTTAAGTTCACTAGTATAATTGTGTACCTGTTTTCTAATATGTCTGGTTGTTTGTATTTTTTTCTAATCCTAGTAAACCATCTTGGTTATTTGCCAGTAGATTTATATCCTATAGTGGTTTTGATTTGTCTCCAGTTTAACATATGCATTTGTTAGGCATTGGTGATCTATTTAATGAATATCAGATTGTGTTTTTTAATGTTTTTAATGTTTTTCTTACTCCATGTTTGTTCTATGATATCTTTAATCATGTGCAATCCTATGCCATTATGTGTTTATATCAGATTGTGATCTTGGTTTTGTTATATTATAATGTCTTCTTTTTTAAGTATCTGTAGGATTTAACTTGTTAGACATTTTTTGGATTTGTTAATTGTTGTTTTTAACTGAAATATATTTTCTGGTATTCATATTTGATTTTGTAGATGTTGCAATCTGCCTCTGGTTAGTGCTTTATACAGGTTGTTCTTGTTTAAGTTTTTTATCTAGTTCTTAATATGTAGTACAAATTGTTTGTTTTTATATAAAATAGTTTATATTCTGTGTGAACATATATACTACTATTTGAAAACTGTACTTGAAATACCAATCTTGTGTTTGAAGGCTTGTCTGATTTGGCTATCCATAAAATTAAGTTCTTGGTTCAAGAGATTGTATCTTGAAGCATGTATTCTATAGCTGGCATTATGACCTGATTCAGAATATATCTGTACTGTTTATCTATAATTATGACTTTTTTCAAGATCTGTATTGTTGTTATGATTTTTTGTTTGATTAGTTCATACCGATGTTTTTTATTATCTGTTGCTATAATCCATACCCCTAGGATTCTTATAGCTCATTTGGATTCTATCAATTTGATTGTCTGATTTTGAAATTAAAAGTCTTTTGTATCTTAACTATTTATTGTGAGAAGGGTTGCTTTTTCTGGGTTGACTTTAAGATTAGCCAGCTTTGCAAATTGTTTAGTAGTTTTGATAATTTTGTCGATATGCTTCTTGTAGCCTGCTAGCCAAATTGTGTCATTTATATATATTATTGATAAGATTCTATATTTTTGTTCTTACCATATTCTTATATTGTTTATAGATTTTTGAATTGTAAATCTGTATCCTATATTTTTTTTCTTCACTTTGCTAATCAATGAATTATAGTAAATATATTATAACAGAAATGTAATTGTATCTCCTTGTTCTATGTCTGGTACTGGTTTGAAACTGTCTATAAGACTATAACATATAATGATTCTTATTTCTCTATTATTAATTAGATTTTTCAGAATTTTGCTAATGGTTATCAGACTTTGATTTTTGTAGGGTCTTGCTTAGAAGCTTTGGGTTTATTGAATCATAGGCTTTGCTAATATCCTGACTTAAGATTCAATATTTCTTGTCCAGCTCTCTTGTTTTTTCTATTACATTATTAAGAATACTGATTGGTTCTTATATACTTTCTTCTGAAAGTTTTGCCCAATTGAGTGGTGAGAGAATTTTATGCTCAATAGAAATCACGAAATATTCAATTTGAATCTGTATGCATGATTCGATGAATGATTAATATTGTGCATATATATATAAAGTTTATTATAAAAACAATCAAAAATGTAAAAAATGTATATCAATTGACAACTTTTTAATACCTGGCCAGATTTAATAAAACATATACCATTTGAAAGCTCTCATTGCAGGGAATCAAATGGTGATAAAACTGCAAAATTCTAATTACTGGTTGTTTAATTGTAATTTTTTTAAAAAATTATTAAAAATAATTATAACTTAATAATCAGTAATTGGGATTTTGCAGTTTTATCACCATTTGATTTCCTGCAATAAGAACTTTCAAATGGTGTATATTTTATTAAATCTGGCCAGATATTTAAAAAGTTGTCAATTGATATACGTTTTTTACTTTTTTGATTGTTTTTATAATAAACTTTTTATACATATGCACAATGTTGATTATCTGTCGAATCATGCATACAGATTTGAATTGGATATTTTGTGATTCCTATTGATTAGTATTAGGTTAGTAAAAAACTAAAACACGATTCTATGTTACTATAAAATCTGAAAAATCTGAAAAATTAAAGTTTGATAAATTGAGATTAATTGGCGATATGCAGATGATAAAAATAAAATATACAGAAATTTAAATTTAAGCATTTTTATGATTTCAGGTTTTGGATTTTTAATTTTTTTTTTCAGGTTTAATTTGAGTTTTAGTATTTTTTTTCCTAGATTTTAATTTTTTCTTCTTTTTATATTTCAATATTATTATTTTTTTCATATTTGATTTTTTTTTTATGAATTTTAATTTTTTTTTCCAGATTTTGTTTTTTTTCTAAATTTTTGTTTTGTTTTTTTTGTTTTTAGTTTTATTCTTTCTGGTTTGATTTTTTGTTTTGGATTTCATCAAGGAGTTTAATTTTTTTTTTGTTTGTTTTTTTTCTTGGGCTTTGATTTATTTTCTTTCAGATTTTATTTTTTTTTCAAATTTAGGTTTTTTTTTGAAGAGATTGAATTTATTTTCTCCTGGGTTTAATTTTTTGCCTTCAAATTTAAGTTTATTCGCTTCTAGATTTTGTTTTTTCTATTTTTTTATATAGTTTTTCAGGTGGTTTTTTCAAGATTTTTTTTAAATTGTATTATTAAATAAATTATGTTTAAATAAATAATTAAAATATAAAAAAGTATAATTTAATTTAATTATGTTATTAAAGTTTAATTTAATTTAATTAAAAGATAATGTTTAATTTAGTTTAATTTAGAGTTAAATTTAGTTAATTTAATTATAGAGTTTATTTTTATTTTATATAATTTAATTTTATTTAAATATAGAGTTTAATTTAGAGTTTAATTTAGATAATTTAATTAAGTTTATTTTAGTTTTATGTAATTTAATTTTATTTAAATATAGAGTTTAATTAGTTTTATTTAATTTAAATTAATTTAAATATAAAGTTTGATTTGATTTAAATATAGAGTTTAATTTATTTAACTTAATTTTATTAATTACAAAATTTATAATATTATAATATTTAGATTATAGTTTTTATAAAAAAGTTAATATTTGATTTATGATATTTGTATATAATAAATATTTTTTACAATATATTATTTAAGTGAAACAAATAATAATATACAGTGTGAGTCATAAATTTTTGGAATTGGTTTTTTTAATATAATTTTTTTAATAACTATTTAAATAT
>CAJVPV010003297.1:0-11490 GCA_910591835.1 Acaulospora morrowiae | reverse complement strand
ATCCAATTGGATTGATTTGATGTCGAAAAAATATTGTCTGTAATGCCGCATGCCAACTCTACTAGTTGCCATGCACGCGATATTGTTTGGCGATCGTCCTCTGGGTGGAAGATGGTATTGATATTCGAGATGATTTGCTTGATGTTTTCTGCTGCTGACGGACATTTGAAGACATGTTGTATATCCTCAGTACGGAGGCCACACCTAGGACAGTAGGGGTCTGGATACTGTTCAGGATACAATTCATATAGGTTTTTCCTTGTAGGAAGTGTTCCTGACAATAATTTGATCCTGAAGGCGATTAGGTCGCTATATTTGTTAGATTTGGTGTTTCTAATATCCCTGTTGGATTTGCTGATGATTTTGAGGCCATGCGAATTGTGGAAGGAGTTGAATGTTTTTAGAATTGACGTGCTTTCGCAGATTATGTAGGTTTTGGTAATGCTTAAGATCTTCTTGCATCATCTCACGCTGCTACCAATTTGTTGATTGTTGATTAATGGGCTTTCTGGGAAGTGGAGTAGTGGATTGTTCCACTGGATGGAGCCATTAGGTTTTGGATTGGATTTTGGTTTAGCATATGTAATTTGAATTGATTTGTCTTTGATTAATTGGTTAATTCTCAAGATTATTGGTGCAAAGTTGATCTTGATCATTCTTCTTGGGTAATCGGAAGAATTTTGGAATATTCTTTTGTTGTTTCTGATTTCTATCGTACTGTTTAACGGGCACCAGTGGAGAATGTCAAAGAGGATGTGTAGGAGGTCACCTGATGGATGGCCTGGATTGGTTAAAGCAATTTCAAAATCATTTGCGATAACTTTGCCTTGGTGGAGTTGAAGATAATAGCATTGATGAAATCCAATGCTTTGAAGTGCCGAGATAGGGGGGGAGGTTAGAAAATTGTCAACAGATTGGAGAATGCTTTCGCCACTTTGAGGTGTGTTAGACAGTTCGCTGATTATGTTACTTAAGTGATATTCAGTTGGATTTTTAGGATTGGACAATACCCACAAGGAAGATGCTGATGTACTTGTAAAGGTTATCGTGCAGAAGCCTGCGATGAGGGTTCCCATTGGACAACCTCTACATCTGGATAAATTGTTGTTTGACTCTATTTTATAGTGTCTCCCTTTGAGATTAGTTCTCTCGCTTATGTTATAATGTCTCTTGTATGTTTTGACACAACAATTAAGGTTATGTATATACCAGAAGAATGGTTTGGGATTGGGTATTGGACCGTGGGTGCCAAGGAGATCAGCTGGATTGCAAAAGTCCTTGAACCAACCAGGTTCAGGTTCACACTGCACAATACCCGTTCAAATGATATTTGTATCTAGTTTTTTGACTTCTTTATTATTAATTTTAATGTAAACTTTATTAGGTTCTTTGGTTAAATTGTTAATCGTAATTAGCATAAACTTGTTTTTGTTAATTTGTAAGTTATTTGCTATATAAAACCATTTTGTCCTTTCCAAAATATAATCCATATCTATTTGAAATCTAGCTATCCATATAATATCATCCATATATATTATAGCTACTTGCCTAATAGAAAGTTTTCTTAAAGCCTTTAAATCATTTACTGATTTGATAAAATTTATTGTTTATGAGCAACTCATTGTATAATTTAAATTTTGGTTTTTTTGAATTTTATAAAGAAGAGATTTATAGAAAATTCACTAAAAAAAAGATAATATTGTCTTTCTTTAATTAATGTTGTTGTCTTCCATTATTTCTTTAATGAGATTTATATCTATAATCACTTTGATTGTTCTTTATATAAAGGGATCTAATAAGAGTTTAATGATTTTGTTTGAAACTTTAATTTTCAGAAATGCCTTTTTTAATATTTTTAAATTAATTATATTATATACTTTTATTATGTCTTAAAAAAGAATTCAGAATTTCTTGTTCTTTTCTTTGACTTCTTTGCAGATATTATTTAATAAATAAATTGGCTCTGTAATTCTTTTTTTTAGAAGTCTTGCAAAGTTAGATCTCTTTAATATTTTTTGTTTTTTGTAGACAAGTACTAGACAGTTATTGAGAATTTTGATAAAGTATTTATATGTTACTTTAAGAAAAATTGTAAGTTTGATATTATTGAGTTTTTCTTGTTCTTCTTTCCCTTTGGAGATTGAATATAAAAGATTGTTTTTCCAGGTTATTGGTATTGTTTCCAAATTAAAAAACAGATTAAAGAAATTATATAGAGTTTTTTTTACTACAGGATTTGGTTTTTTAAGCATTTTATATTTTATTTTGAATAAATCTGCTGCCTTGTTATTGAATAGATTGAGAAGAACTTTTTTCAGCTCACTTGGCTAAATTTTTTTTTTTATTTTGTTATATTATTCTTCTTGGATTTCAGGTTTGAGTTTGTATTGTTTCTTTCATTAACTATTAAGAAGGTCGAAGTTGCTGTTATGCTTATAAAATGCTTATCAGTAATAGAGTTCTATTTGGTTTAGGATTTCTTCTTTGTCTATAGTAAGGTATTTATAATTGTTTTTATCAATTATTTTAATTTTGTCAATTGTGATCTTATTTCTAAAGTTATTTGTTAATATTTAAACTATTCTTCTTTAGTTATTTTTAAGATCCTAGCATTTGGCTTCGATTACTTTTTAAATTTTTCTGATTGACTTGCTTTTTTTTTTTTTAAATATATATTTTCTTTAAGACTGTTTTAAGAATATATATTTGTTTAATAATATGCATTATATTATTGCTAGATATACTTGTATTGAAACCTTTTAACTCTATTAGATCTTGTGGATTGTTTGACAATGTTTCTGAGATTTTAGATATCTATTTGTTGAATTAATATATTAGGAGAAGAAATAAGAATACATATGTTTTTTTCTTTAATCTCTTTTATATCTTGTACAGGTTTTTGCATAATCTAATTAACTTTTTTTTCTTGAAATTCTATATTTACTATCTGTGTTTATATATCCTCTGAGACTTTTCTTTTCACAATAGAAATTGTTGAATACTATAGTAACCGATATTTTTTCAAAATCATTCCAAAGATCTTGAATTTGTAAAATGTGTTCTGAATTGTTTGTTTGTTAATATGTTGCTATTTTTTCCAGAAGTTTGACTTTTTGAATCTTGTTTTTGATTTTGGTTTTATATTTGTTTCATTATTTATTTATAGTTTTGTTGATGTTAACTATTTTTTCATATTGATATGTAACTTTGATACATTAAATTATAGGAATATGGAAAATATATTTTTGATTATTTTATTGTTTAAGAGAATATAGTTACTGTTTGTGATTTCAATAAAGTTGCAATTTTATAATTAAAGCATATTGTTTGCTATTGTGGCTAAGTATCAAATATAATTTATTCTGTTTGAACTCAAGTTATTTTTTCATGTGTAAAAAGATTTTAGATTCTTCCAAAGTTGATATAAGTCTATAAGATTTCAATTTAGAAGATGGTTAAATATTGAAGCTTTTGAATCTTCTGAAGAAGAGAAATTATTATTTGCTTTAATACTCATACAATTTTGTTTTGGATTTAATGTGATATTGAAATCTTTCATTATAATGATTTGATATTGTTGCTAAATTTTGGTTTGTATTATAGCTTGTATCTTTTTTTAAATGTTAATAATCTTCTGCTTATTGCAAAAAAGATATATTTGAACTATTTATATTTTATATTTTTTGCTAAAAAAGTTAATTGTTATCAAATATTTTTCTATTTTGTTCACTTGCATGATATATTTCTTCAAATACTTATATATTAGCAAGAGTTTTCTTGCTTCTTTTGAATTGTTTGAACAAGAATTAGAAAAACATTTGTATTTGTCTTTGTTATTACTAAATATGAATGCTTGATTGTTGATAGTAAGTTTGAATTTACTTAGTCCAAAGATATTGATTTTTTTGTTTTATATCTTTTGTATAAATATTTTTTGATTTATAATTAGTATAATATATTTGGTGTTATGTATTTTCAAATATATAGTATTATTTAGAAAAACTTTTTTGCTTTGCTAGAAATATATTAATTTTGTTACTGGTTAGGAGATTGATTATATTTTTGGGATAGTTTAGATTGGGATTATCTGTGATATATAAAAAGTAATGGTTGTATACTAGTGAAAAGATTTGTAATAAGTGATTTTTCTTTTCAATATTTGTTATAAATTTGACTAAGGTGCTTTTAGAAAGAGTAATGAGAGTTTTTATTGTTACTTTTTTTATTTTCTAGTTTGTTAGTCTTGAATTAATTATATCTAATATACTGAAGACTTTTAATCATAAATCTGTTTTAGCTAATATTTTCTCTTGTATTTTCTTGTCTATTAATTGTTTTCTTTTCTTTCTTTTACTTTTCTGGATACAAGCTATTAGAGATTTTTCTTCTTCTTCTGTTTTTATATAAGAGAAAAAGAATAATAATGCTTCTGTATACTTTGAATAATCTTCTCTTATTTTTGTATTACAGATATAGTTTTTCTAAGATGTGGATTTCTATATATATATTTTTGTATTGTCTTTGATACTTTATCAGGTTTTACAATCAAACAATTCTATATGTAATAAAATGTTTTGTTTAAATCTTCTTGGTTCTCAAATTCTAGAATGACAAAGTTTTTTTTTTTTTTTATTCTATTGTTAGCTGGAATATAGATTGTCTTGACCTTAAGTTGTTTTGTTACACTCATTATACAAAAGACTAAGGTAAATTTTCTAATTTCATATGGTTTAAAAGTTATTTTATTACATTTTGCCAATGTTGCTTAATAATTTTTCAGTGTTGCAATCCTTGCCATAAAGGCATTTATTGATATTAATTATATGTTATAAATATTTATTCTGAAAAAAAAGATGATACTATTATAGTTATTATTTTCCTTAATAAGTTTTAAGAATTCTTTTTCTTCATATTTGTTAAGTATACTACAGATTTTCTTAGATAAAATATGTATGGAAATATTTAAGAGTATTATTTGATTTAAGATTTTTGATTTTATTGATAAGGAGTATAAGATTTTAGAGGATATTTTATTATTTATATTGTTATTTATAGTAATAATAATGTTTTATTCTTGAATATATTTTGATAATTGTTGCTTGTATTTATATACAATATATCTGTCACATTGTTAAAATATAAAATTATTCTTTTGTTTTTGCCAATGATTAATATTTACAATATATATCTTATGTTTCAATAGTATATCAAGTTTGTTAGTTATATATTATAGTTGTTTTTCTTTATTGATATATAAGATTAGATTGTCTTTAATTCTTAGTTAAACTTTTTCTAAACAATTAGTTAAATTGAAATGATTAAAATGTTGTAAAAAATATTTTCTTAATTGAAGTATTGTTTTAATTAAGAGTTTCTTTTTTTGGTCTTTTGTATTTTTTAATAGTATTTTTAAGATCTTATATTTGAATTAAGTAAAAGTTTTCTTTGTTTTTTAAGTTAACTTTGTTTATATATTCTTTTAAATCTTTTTTCATATTTGAAATAAATAATGTATTATTTATTACTATTAAAGAAAAATGATTAAATAAGATATTATTTGTTCTTTGAAAGTTTGAATATATTAGTTAAATATTTTATTTGTTCTGATTTGTTGTCTTCTAATATATTTGATATTATTATTTCAACTTTATAGATCTTTTTTTTTATAGATATAAAAGGAATTTGTTTGTTGATATTGTCTATTTCTTGTTGTATAGTTAGATATTATTTAATATCTAAACTTTAAGTTAAATAAAAGTATAAATATCTATATTATTGTTTGAAGAATATTACTTTTTTATAGTTATTTCTAGAATCTGTATTTCTTTAACTATGGTTGAATTATTTATTAATCATTCTTTTATTTCTATTTTTGAAATTTGTTAATCCGTATTTAATAGTTCTTGGTTTATACTATTATATATTATTTAAATTTGTTTGATATTAAACTGCTCTAAGTTATCTTATATTAATTGAAGTATACTTAAGATCTGAGTTATTTGTTAAGAATTTTTAATTAAGAATTTGTTTAAAATATTCATATCAAGTTGGTTAAATTTCTATATTTGTTTAATATATTTTTTAGCTAAAGCCTATTTGATTGCAATATTTGAGTTAATATTAAAAAGTCTTGTTACAACAATATCAATAACTATAATAATTATAAATACTTCCAAATCTGAAATTTCTAAAGTTGTGTTGATTTATTTATCTTCTATAAAAGTATAAAACTATCTTTAATTTTTGTTATTATAATTATCTTTTAATATTCTAAAATATTCTATTATTTGTATCTTTAATGAAATTGCTGTGATTTTTATCATTATATTGGATATGTATAATTATATTATATATATGTTATTTTGTTGTTTTATTATTATTTTATTATTATTTTTTAATTTTAATTTTTATTATTATTGTAGGATATTTATATATTGATTTGTTTATTTGTTTGTTTGATATATGTTTTTTTTTCTTTTTTCTTATTTGTTTAAAATATATTTTTGCTTATAATTTTATAATTTTTTATTTTATTGATTAAATATTTATTGTATTATCTAGATATATCTTTAGATGTATATAAGGGGTTTTGTTAATTTGGTAGTTACAGATATTTGTATTAATTTATTTTAAGAGTTATATGTTTAAGTTATTTTTGTCATCAGATTTGCTTTGATCAATTATATATTTGTATTATAAAAATATATTAAATATATTTATTATATGATGTTTTATATTATTAATAATTAATATCTTATTTATATCTTTGAAGATTTAAGTTGTATTATGTGAGATTTGATAAAATATATATTGAATATATTGTGTTTTATTTTATTTTATTTTTTTTATATAGTAGAATAGACTTAGATGTCAATCATTTTATTGATATGAAATTATTGATTATACATCATACATCTTCTATAGACTAAACTACAGCTAATGCTAACCTATTCTACTTCTTAACCTTAACTTATAAACTTATACTCAAGGTGGGCTTATTTTATATTATGGTGGGATTAATTAGGAGATGGAAATCCTGCCACCAGTTTTAAATCACCTAACCTGTTAATCCAAATTTGTCAAGAGGCAGATCTACCTTGCAAAGGTGAGAAGGACAATCAGATACCTTGATACTTTTCATCCTGAATTTTTAAGAAGGTAGTACACTCGATTGGTTCAAGATTAGGAAGTCCTTATGTAGCTTATGTTATTATTCGGTAAGATATCTTTTCACATCATATCTTCAGCTTACCAGTCTTGGAGTAGGGAGTGCCAGAGCTTCTGTACTTCCTAGCAAATACTCTGAATTTCTTGGTTGGTACACACTATCAAATCTAGGGGCATGAATGCCAAGTGGGGCATGACTCCTATTATCTCCTAGTAGACACTTCAAGAGATCAGTTGACTTTGACTACCAAATCTAGGGGCATGAATGTCAAGCAGGGCATAACTCCTACAGGATGGTCTTTTTAACGACTAACTATATCTCTTACAAAGTGGTATTTTACCTTAATGATCTCTTTCAAGTTGACTTACATTCCTAATAATATGGGGGATGATAGAGCTTTTATCAGAGTTAAACCAGAAGCCTTTTTTCATGCAACCTTTCCTGCTTCAACCTGTTTTTAGCCCACGATTGTCAGAAAGACCAGAGGTCCCATCTTCATGCAGCCTAACTGAATTTGATCAGGAGTCAGATGTTTGGATATGACATTTGTGGAAATCTGGTGAAACCCACAAATGAAGATGAATTTATGCATTTTACCCTTTGTGGGTATTGAACTAGGGACATGCATTTGGAGACCATGGAGCACTACCCACTGTGCTATTAACCCACTGGTCTCATTGTGTTTTATTTTCTATTTTTATTATATATAATTTAATTAGTATAAAGTCTTATTGATATTTAGAAAAGTATTTAATTTGATATATAACTGATTAATAGCTTGAATAATTAATATTAATTTTTTTTTGGTTTTGTTGTAAATTATTTACTATATTTCTTGTCTTCTTTTTTATAAAAGTTTGTTTTTTTTGAAAAAGTATTTTTAAAAAAAAAAGTTTAATTAATTTTATAAACAAGAATTACCTATTGTATTTTAAAAAGTTCAAGTTGGATTTTTTTTGTTTTTTTTTGGATTATTTCTTTTTTTCCTTAATGTTGAAAATGTTTTTTATTGTTTTTTTAAAATTATTAAAAAAAAATTTTTTTCAGAAATTTTTAAATCAGTAAAAATGGTTTTTTTTTTAATATTGTTATAAAATTTAATTATAATTTATTTAAAATATTATATAAAGTTTTTAATTATATATATTTAATATAATAATAATTTTTTAAAATTTAAATCAAATTAAAAAAAAATTTTATATTATAATATAATTTAAAGTTTTTATAATTAATAAAAAAAATTTTTTTTATAATATATTTAAAAATAAATTATATTTTTTAATTAAAATTTTGCAATATTATAAAAAATAATTATCATGGTTTTATTATTATATATTTATTAAAATTTTTATTTGCTATTTACAAATAAGTTAAAAATTTTTATTTTTTTTTTTATTATTTTTTTTTTTTACATCTAATCAGACTGTATTGCCAAGTTTATTTGCATTTATTGCCAGGTAGAATTTATCCAAGATACAATTTGAATTTATTCAAGATACAAATATTAGATACATGAAGTACCGGTCGTATCTATACTAAAGATTAATTTATTTTATTATATACGGCATATTCGTCAACAGCCATTGACCTTTAGATGTTATTAAGAGAAATGAAAAAAGTTGTTCTATCTTGATTCACACTCCTTATGGATCTTAATATCATCGCTAGCCCTTTATCAAGACTGTTCACTTCAACTTAATCTCTGTGGTTCTAAGGTATAAAAATTTTTATTTTTTGAGAAAATAAAGGGAAAGGGTAAAAGGGAAGGAGAAAAGTTTGCACTGGTAAAATAAAAACCTATCAAAACCGCCAGCCTAATAAGAGTCTTCTTTAATCTTGAGAAGAAAAGAAATCAGCACAAGAGGAAAAAAAAAGGACTTTCAAACACTTCTTATCAAGAGAACATCTTAACACCTTGCTCTTTCACTTTATTCAATTATGTTATTGGTTATAATGTGATACAACACGAGGCACGTATGGATATATGTCTTGTTTATATTTCTTTTACATATCAATCAACCAATCACCAACCAGAGAATCTGATGTAACAAAAAATTCAAGGTCAAACTGAGATAGACAAAATTCTTCAGAAAAAATCAAGAAAATTTTGACATGCTTGAAAGTACTACTATAGACATATATTATTGGCAAAAAGGATCATATATCTGGCCATAGATTCCTACCAACATATCCATCTGCCTGAACCACAAGAGTTTTAACTTATGGTGGATTCAAGGTTTTTATAAAGCTTGGGAAATGCATTTTCTTGGCAGGTCCAACTAGCTTATTCACTCATCTCAAGACCAAAGTATTTGCTTATGGTAAATCCAAGGTTCTTATGGAGCTTAGGAAATGCATTCACTAGTGGTTCACTTTCTAGAGTTCCAGATCTTTGGAGAAAATAGTGGAGGGTATTTTTCTATAGATTTCTTCTTCCCAGTAAAGTGTTCTTGCCATAGACCAAATGGGTAAAGTTTTGTTTATTTTATCATTGAAATATTTAAAGTTTTTCAAAGAAGGAAGAGTAAACAAGTGGGAGAGGCACTTGCTTTTAGGAAGTAATGTTTTAAAGAGAGTGTATAGATTTTATTATTAGAAATAAAAAAATTATTTTTGAGAACGTCTGTTTTTTGGATTGGCAAGGGGATTAGCAGAAAAAGTTCATATTTTAAAATAAATTTATTATTTATTATTTTTAAATATAAAAAATAACAATTTTTTTTTATATAAAAATAAAAAATTTAAAAAAATTTTTAAAAATTGTGTTTTTTTTTTTAGAATATTAATAAAATTTTAAATTTATAGACTTGAAAAAATTAAATAATAAAATAATAAAATTAAATAAAGTTATATATAATTTTATTAATATCAAAAAAATACAATCTTATTGTTTTTAAATACTAATAAAGTTATTTTAATTAATATTAATATTAATATAATAAAAAAAATTTTTTATAATATAATTTTTTTACAAATGAAAAAATTGCCAGTCTTTATTGCCAGTGCTATATATCTATTTATTGTTTTAATGGAATTTTTTAAAAAATTATTATTATACAACATTTTTATTAATATTCATAATTAGTACACATACAGTAATTTCAAATTAACTACATGATTAAAAATATTATAGTTTAAAAATATATTATTATTCATTTTTGATAAATTTATTTAAATAATTTAACATTTTTATCTTTTATACAAAAATCATTGGATATTAAAAACTGCGGAAATGACCATTTTTCTGTGTGTCATCACCCTTTAAGTCCTACGCTTCGCTTCGGACAATAAAATTTATTCAATATTTCAATTCTATAAAATAAAATTTGCTTAACAATAAATAAAATTTTTCGTTAAAGTATAATATCCATGGACAAATAATTGAGATAAATTAATGTTGTAAAAAAAATAACCCAAAATATACAGTGTACGCACAATCATGTTTTGTCTGTATAACGGTTTGAAATGCATAAAAGTACTTATAGTAGTAGGAAATTCAAGTTTAAAGAGATCAAAATGTCACTTTGTCCCAAAAATTTTCATAATTAGAATGGTGCATGTCGTGTAATAGAATTCACTTTAAACAAAATTTCGATAAATGACAAGTGGAGATAAAAAAAAATTGACGAATTTATACAAAGTCTCAGCTTCAAGTGACTTCTGAAGGTGACGTATTAGAATGGATGCCGTATACACAATTTCAGGATGTCAAATATATCGCTAAAGGAGGATATTGCACTGTGTATTCTGCGACATGGGAAGATATTAAAATTAGGAGTTGTGATGTTCTCAATAAGAAATGGAATAGGTCTTTTTAAAGTGAAAGTAGCATTAAAAAAAGCTTAGATAAGCCTAGCTTAGTTGACGATCTTATAAATGAGGTAAAGAAATTAAACCTCGTTTAATTATAGTTCTATTATTAATATAATTTTTATTTTAAATTTTAGTATAGAGAAATAATTTATGCTGTGGCATCACCCATATTGTCGTTAGGTGTTTTGGAATTAAACAACCTGGGTCATTATGCTATATGATGGTTTTTGATTTTCAAGAAAACGGCAGTCTCAGGAATTACTTGGACTAAGATGGATCTGAAATTAAAAATAGAGTCGTTAAAAGATATTTCATAGGGTTTAGATAAAATGCATTTGAAGAAATTAGTTCATAGAGACTTTCATCCTGGAAATCTTTAATATGGTTATGATTTATGGCTGATCTAGGTCTTTGTAAATTTTTTGATAATATTCAAGAAAGCAAAACTCGCCAAGAAATTTATGGAGTTCTTCCATACATTGCACCCGAAGTCTTGTGTGGTCATGCTT
>CAJVPV010003296.1:0-11491 GCA_910591835.1 Acaulospora morrowiae | reverse complement strand
TTTATATTTTAAAAAAACATGTATATAATTTTCATGTTTTTTCAATAGGTAAACATTAAATTAAATATAAATATATCAACCTTTCCAATATTTTTAATTTCAAAAATATATCATTTAACTGAAAGTCAATATGATAAAATTATATAAAGATAAACAATTCTTATCAAAAATTTTAAAACTTCTTAAAATTTATAGAACAACTGTTTCTTATATAATTAAAAATTATTTTAATAAAAACAATCTTTCTACTTTTTTTAAAACTGGATATTCGAAACTATTGACTTTTAAAGACAAACCTATTTTAAAAAAAATTGTTAAAAAAAACAACAAGAATTCTGCAGAACAAATTAGAAACAAATTTATTGAAAAATCAATATTGAAGTTTCTACTAAGCAATTATAAGAAATTTGCATGAAATGAATATTTTTTCTTATATACCAGCTCAAAAACCACTTTTAAATAATTAACAAAATGAAAATCATTTAAAATAGTGTATTGAAAAAAAAGATTAGACTGTTCAAAAATGGAAGACTATTATGTGAAATGATGAAAGTTAATTTACAATATTCAAAAATGATAGTCCTGATTATGTTTTAAGAACTCCTGGTACAAGATATAATATCCCATCAGCAAAAAACTCCAATGAAAATTCAATATTCAAGAAACCCATCCTATAGCTCTCATTGACTCCTTCAGGAAAATACTAACAAAAATACTTACAAAACGGCTCAAGTGTTACTTTGACTTCAGTGTAGTGGTTTCCCAATCTTTTTTTCCAGATTTCGAAAGATACTGAAATAACTTTATTTGAAAATATGATTCCAACAGTAAAATTTAGAGATGGAGAAATAATAGCACGGAAATATTTTTCAAGTAAAAGATTAGATCTATTAGTAAAAGTAAGTAATAAATTAATGAATTGGATTATATTAAAATACTTGAAAAGTATTTATTACCTTTAATTAATAATAATTTTAATTATAAGAGATGTTTGTTTCAAAATAAATATACTCTAATTCATATTGCTAAAGATATTCAATAATGGATTTTAAAAAATAAAATTAGAATTTTACCTGATTGATCAAGTCAATCCCCTGATTTAAATCCAATTGAACATTTGTGATCTGAATTGGAAAAAAAAATAAGAAATAGATCGGAAATATAAAAAATCTTAAAATTGCATTACAAGAAAAATAGAATAAAATTTCAAAAAATTAATTAATAAATTATATAAAAAGTATACCATGAAGAATAGAAGCAATTATTAGAAATAATAAATGGCTAACAAAATATTGATTTATATATAGATATTTTATTAAATAAAATATAATATATTAAAATTTTAAATAGAATTATTATATAAAATTTTATGTAAATAATATATGATACTTTTGTTCAAGTAATGTATATATATTATATTTACAACTTAATTTTTTATAAAATTTCTAATTAATAATAATTTAATAAAAATATTTTTATTTCTATAATAATTTTATCATTTTAAATAAATATTAATTATTTGGTATTATTAATAAAAATTTATCGACTTAATATTAATTAATATTAATAAATAGGTTATAATTAATTTACAAATTACATAAAAACATTTTTTTTTTTAGATAAACACTATTTCTTTATTTATTTATATATTACAAGATATATATTTAGAAAGAAACAACATCTCTTATATACAAATTTCAATAAATTAAATACGAGCTTGCCTATGGTAATTATTTAACTTTTATTAGAAAAGAAATTTTAAAACTAATATGTAAACTAAATGATACTGAATAGCAATAAGTATCTACTCGAATTTGTTTAAAGAAATTATATTATAGAAGTTAGAAATAAAATTGAAAATATATATTGCAAAGTTGAGATTACTATAGATTAAAATTTCTGCAACAACTGTAGAGATATTGACTGTAGTATTATTTGATAAAAAAGTTAAGTTAATATTGTAGAAAGAAGAAATATTAATTGATAATGTATTGATATTATGACTAATATTATTATTGTTGTTGTTTTTTTTGTTATTTTTTGATTTTAATGTTTTAATTCACTTTATACTGGTAGAAAAAAAAGTGTTTGCTGTATTACATCAAGGTTTTCATATAAGATTGTAAAATAATGTTAAGGCTTCAATAGATGCTTTAATCCAGTTATAGATATTGACTGTAAAAAGGATATTGATAGTATTAAACTTAAAAGTTTAATTTTTCTGAAATAAGAAATTTTATATCCAAAATAATCCAACATATTAATTTACTAATAATAGACCTATAATATTTTTATTTGCCAAACAATTTTACTTAGAATCTGGAAAAAAATTTTAATTACCACTTATGCGATAATCAAGAATTTTGATCAAATATTTATAGTATTCAATCAAAAATATATTATTATATCACACGATCAAGTAATAATTCTCAAGTTATAAATACAAAAGATTGAAAACATGTTACAAATTAGCCTTTTATTAACTATTTTCATATTTGTATTATTTGTTACTCTTAATAATTTAACACATCAATTATATTCTTTATTTATTTTTATATACTATAAATCTAATAATTATGTATTTTGTATACAAAAGAAGAAATAATAAAAAAATTATAAAAAATTGTAAAGGAAATAAAGAAAGACTTTTAGAAAAATCAAATATGGAATTAGTAGAATTAATAGTGTAATAATGTACTGATAATAAAGATATACTGTACTTTAAGTTCTTAATAAATTACTACAATTATATTTGTCTTTATATAATTATAATTTTATACCCTTTGCCTTATGATCTTTGAAATCTCAAGTATGTTTTTTTTATGAATTATAGCATACCACATTAGAATTATATCTTAAATAAAGTGTCTTCCTACTATCAGTTCTTAGTTCTATATTGATCTTTGAGTTGAATTGACATATGACAATAGTGATTCCATATGCTAGTTTTATTACTTGTTGTGTATTGAAAATTAAATGATTGCTATTTTTTAGATAAAGTGTAAGATTAATTGAATCTATTATTTGTTTAACTTCTTTAGCTTTAAAACAGTTAAAAATATGAAAAATGTCTTTTAAATGAAAATTGTATTTAGGACAGTATAGATCCTTATAATATTCAGAATATAAGTTATGGAGAAATTCTTATATAAGAAGTGTACCTAAAATTATTTTGATTTTAAAGATCACCAAGTTACTATAATTATTGTTATAAAATTCTTTTTTATATTTGTTAAATGAATTGATTATTTTGAGACTAAAGATACTATATAACTGATTAAATATTTTGAGTATGAAGGAACTTTTGCAAATTATAAAAGATATACAGTAATAATGCTAAAGACTTTTTTAATCATCTTGAGCCACTTTTCAAATCTGTGTTGTTTAATTATATAAAAACATTAATATAATAATAAAGATTTCTTATTTGATAAAAATTTTACATTTAATATCTATTTGCAATTAATATATATTGTGGGATTGTAACAGTGAGTCTGTCACTATATTACAATCACTAATTATATAATGTCAAATAGAGATATGGAGATATGGCATGAGATAAGTAAGAGTGTTAGATAATAATCTAAGTTATAAGTAGGTTACAATCCATATGTTAAATTTATTATAGATTATTATTATTTTGATATTATTTCAATACCAGTTCAATATCTTTGAAATACTAGATAAGTCAAGATCAACTTTACATATCAAATTTAAAAAATAATATATTTAATATTATAAAAACAATTATAATCAATTTTATCAAATTTAAATTCAAATTAAGATTTATCAAAACCATACAATAAAATAATTTATTTATTTATTTTTTCAAAAAACTTATATTATCAGATTACTGTATATATAATTTGTAAAAAATTTTTTATACTTAAAACATTTGTATTTTTAACTTAAAAATAATCAATCTTTTAAACAAATCTATATACTGTATATATACAATTTTATTTGAAAACTCTAGTACAATATAGTCAATACTTTACTATTTTCAGATATCAAATGAAATGGAAATTCCATTATAAAAAAAACAATATAAAAATAAACAATATCAATTAAATTTCTTTTTACAATAATATAGCAATTAAAATTTTCACTCATATTACTGAAACTTTATTAACTTTTTTTTTATATTCTTTAATTATATTATTAATTACAATAATTTTATTATACAAAACTTTAAGTAGATATTTGTAGTTGCTTGACATCACTTAATTATCATACTGAATTAGAATTTTTTTTTAATATATGTTAGAAAATTACTGTAAATAAACTAGTATTTAACTTAATATTTTAAAATTTTTATAATAATAAAAAAATTACATTTTATATATAATAGACATTGTTTCTTTTCAAATATGTATACCTTGATATATATAAATAAATGAAAAAAATGTTATTTATTACTAAAAAAATTTTTTAAAATAGTTTTTTAATTATATTTTGTATAAAGTTAAAAAAAATATTATTAATTATTTTTTTAAAAATTAAATTACATTTTATTTAAGAAATTATTTATTAATATCTTTTTTATTTTTATATTTGTTTAACAAGTCATTTATAAAAATCTAAAAAAAAAAATAGTATATCAAATTAATGAATAAACATTAAATAAATCAATAATAAAAAACTTGCTTGTTTATTATTGATTCTTAAAAAAAATTTTTTTACCATAATTTTCTTTAAAAAAACTTTTTTACGCTTTCCTTTATATTTCATATACGTATATAATATGCTCAAGAACATAATGACTTTAAAAACTACGGTCATATTAAATGAAATCTCTAATAAAAGATCAGGTTAGATAAACGTTATATAACAGATACTACTAACCACATGTCAAAAATGATGAGCTTAGAGTCAGAGTTATAAAATCGAAACAAAACAGTCGCAGAGGAAATCAAACAGATAAGTGCACTCGTTCCATAAGAACAATATTCGTCTAATATAATGCTTCTTGTAAAACGAATTCTGATGATACAGCCAAACCAATAATTTCACAAAATAAGAGTGCTATATATATGATATTCTGATTATGCTCCAAATTTTAATGTATTTTTATTGTAAGGTATGGTCACTTTGTGAATGAAATAACAAGGTTCCTGCCCATATTGGGCTTTAATTTTAACATATGTAACTTTAGCATCGCGCATATCGATAAGAAATATCATACGTATTCACTCAATCCAAATTTCGGGGTAATTAGAAAATCGAATACATACTAATATAGATACTAAGTTAGCTGATGTGGAAAAATTACTTTATCTCTGCAAGACAAATAACGCTAAGCTTGTATACTTGCTCGACTGAATACTTACATATATTGTGCCTTTCTTTCTTGCTTACTATAATCAAACCTGCCAAAAAAATACATTCGCGTTATTGTAGAGCAACTTGTTGCCTTTGGTAAGTCGTAATAAATTTGGTCAACGCGAGTGAACGTACTGCTTTTTCGCCGTTACTTTATAACATGTGTTTTACTATTTTCATTTTATTAGAGACAATTAAAGATTTAAGAAATGATTTATTCCTTGCTAGAACGGGCAATACAAGAAAGCCTTCCTCTGTGTACAAATATGTGAAAGAACATGGAGACGTACAAACTTGGAAAATCGAGGAGGATATTGGTACAGAGCCATTGTTTGGTCACCGAGTATTCATTCAATACCCTAATGCTCCTATACAAGGATCAAGTGAAATCACGATAAATCAACTATTTTGCAAAAATGTCGTGAATGAAATCGTAAAAAAGTTGTACTTAGAAAGTCAGTTACTTGTACTTGGAGATTATGGTAGCCGAAAAGGTCAAGTTTACGCTGATATCATAATTGGCCATGCTAATTATCATCAAGAATTGACAAATAGCCCACCTGATTTATCAAAAGGCTTGGGTTGGAAAGTCGAGAATGATTTAAATAATAGTACAAAAGTAAAGGAAGGGAAGGGTCAACTAATAAAATAAGCCAGGATATACCTTACAGCGAATAGACCTCTATAAAACGTTTTTTATGGATGTTTAACCGATGGGGGGCTTTGGCAATTTACGAAAATTCAATTAATAGATGATGATGGTGCCCCAAAAGTGAAGTTTGAGGAAAGTCCCAATTACGAATGGAGTGAACATACGGCCTCACTTATTACTGGCCTAATTTGTTGCTATTATGATGATCTGATAAAGAGTAAGACGAGAGCTTCTGGTGAAAAAAACAAATCTCAAAATAACGATTATACATATATGTATAGTAAAAAGCCATCAATTACTTCTGAAAGTCTCTTGGCTTCCTTCATCGAAGAGGGCATTCATATCAGATTAAATTCTGGAAATTATATCCACTTGCAGATTACATCACACCTTGGAACCGGAAGAGTGTATAGTTTTTTTGGCACAAGTACATGATTATGGAATAAAGGATGCCGTTTTGAAGGTGAATTGATCATGTGAATGTCTCATACTGTGTATAATAAAACTTACCATATCGACCATTTATTCTATCTAAAGATTGAAGTTTGCAAAAACTCCGAAATATCACAAGTTTACCGTGAAATATCAGCGTTGCGTGCATTAAGTAATCTTTCTTGTGTTCCAAAAATTCTCTTTGAAGGTCATACAGAGGGAGGATCACTGGCTTTACTAACCGGTTTTGCGGGGCAACCCCTGGAATCATGGGTTTCTGATAATGGTAATATAGATGATCACACACTTTTTCAAATAATTCTGAATCTATTATCGTGTTTGGAGAAGATACATGCCGATTATTACACGCACGGAGATGTGGCCATGCGAAACGTCATATACAGAAATGGTCATTTCTATCTTATAGATTTTGGCCTTGCAACTATGCTACAACTTCACCCTGATCAATGTCAAGCAATTATTCAGGATTACATCAATTTGTGTCAAATAATTGGAGTTATCAAGTTTGGAAAGAAAATTTCGTTGCTAGAATTGATAGACAAATTGGACGGAGAGTTGAAACTATTTGTTACAGCTATCGATAATGCAAGTAAGTGGAAAATATTTAATGAAGAGAAGTGGTTAGAAAAGTTTAGTGCTGAAGTTAAACAACTTCATGAGGGATCATCACCTACCTAGAAAGGCGTTGCTGTAAATAACAAAATTATCAATATTTTGTCAAGTTTGTGATCGAGAGCTAATGCAAATTCATCATCAATTATTTAATAAATAAGTCAGATCAAAGTGTCGATTTTTGCTTTTTTCGCGCAGTATGGTATGGTAGAGATTCAGTTGGACAATGTCTTGTTTTTCTGAAGCTTTTTGATAGTATTGGTAATTGAAAATAGCACAAATTTGATCTATCTTAAATTTAACCCTAAAAGATATCGATCATGTAATAAATCGTTATTGGTGTATGTATTTCACGATCGTCGTATATACTGTATTCTCAACTGATTATCAATATTACTACCCGCTCCAATTTTTGTTTTATTTGTTTTTTGTTATTTTCTCTAATTCAATCAAATTATTCATGTCGACACTAGTGAGGAGAGAAAGATCACACAGGCTTCCCACGATTTAGGCCACTGAGCAATAGTTTATATGTTTATTAATTAGTTAACGGAATAAAACTCGTCAATATATTGTATCCCAATGAATTTCCAAAGATTTGCCTTTTTGAATCTCCAATATACCTTTCTTGAAAAGTCTCCGGAGAATATATGGTGAGATAAGTTGTTTGACGGTTCCTTAACCAGGACTTACTTCCATATAATGCTATAAATACCAGTACTTATATATTGATTTTGCTGTACAATCTGATCACCATTTCAAAATACTTTCAAACATAATACGGGAGAATTTCTATGAAATGATGCTAGAAAAAAGTCTTTACTGCCCAAAGCATTCAAACAATTTCAACTTTTTCGGAGATTCTCAAGAGTTTATCTGTTGCTTAAATCACACTTTTTTATTCTAAATATACTAGCAGATCAAGTGAAGCCTGTCTATACTAAAGATATTACCAAGTTTAAGCTTAAATATGCTTTGACTCTTCAAAAGAATAGCTGTGAATATAATTTTCCTGATATCTATGTATTTTCATTGGACCTAATTTAAATTCATATTTTGTTATCATTGTCATTATTTCTGATCTCAAGTATAAAGTATTTACTGCCATGTGGGGATATAAGAAGGAATATTTACAAAAAATTTCTGTGCAACCTGAATGATAAACTTTAGCTTGCTGAAAAAATAACAAAAATTGTTGCAAGTGGCATTGATATTTAGGGGCTATAGACGTTTTTAATTATAATGTTTTACAAATAAAGTACTTTGAAGAAACTGTGATGAATTTTTTGATCTAGACAAGATATTTGCAAATAATGTAAAAGCATTACAATACTTGCTTCTTAAAAAATAGAGAAGAAATGATCTGCATTATTTTAAATTGTTTGTTTGAGTCTGCTTACTGACTTTCTTGATAAACATTTATTGATGCTCACAAGATATATAATATTAGTATAGATATATTAATTTTCATAGTTTTGAATATCATTTTTAATCATTTTTTATAAATATATTTTTTTATAAATTTAATTATGTACTTTACTTTATGCTATTATAAAAAATTGCATTTCAAGGTTTTTTCCAGTAGGTAAACACTATTTCTTTATTTGAATTATATATAACAAGGTATATATTGTAAAAGAAATAACATCTCTTGGATTTATTGCATACAACAAGTTAAATGCTAGCTTGTCTACTTTAAAAACATCTAACTAATATTTAAAAAATTTTCAAAAACAATAATAATGTGTTAAATAAAGGAGTAGTGATTATGACTACAACTCAGAAAATTTCATAAAATCTTTTTATTTTTGAATATAAAATAATTGAAAAAAATAAATATAACTAAAACTAAAATTAAATCAAATAAACTAAAGAATCTATAAGTAAAAAACTGATTATTTTCTCAAAAAAATCTTTAAACAGACTCATAATCTCATCTTTTTGACTCTTTGGTTACTATAGATAGTAGAGTATATGTAATATTGCTTGTTATTATAGTTATTATAGATTTAATGATTAATATTGTTAGTATTATTATTGTTGTTGCTTTTGTTATTATTGATTAATTGATAATCCAGTTTAAACTATTTGTTAGAATAGTGTAAAAAATTTTGATTAGACAGTTGCTGGGCATTAAGCAATTGGAGGAGATAAACTAATTTCAATTTTTTTAATAGTATAGTAAGTGTTATCAAGATAAAATTTTGAGTGAAGACTGCACTAAAACAATATTAAACCCTACAACTTTGCTTAAATATATTTTTTGAAAAGTGTTTGATTTAGGAAATATAATATGAATAATTTTTATAATGTAATAAAAGTAAGAAGTGCAAAAAAACAAAAGAAAAAATAACTTCCACAGGCCTTTTCTCATGCAACCAAGGAACAAGCAAGACTCTCAAACTTTAATAAACTTTAATCAAAGATCTCATATTACTGCATCAGTTGTCTTGAAGGTTCTTGGGTTTTTGAACTGAGTTCTCTTAAAATAAAGAGTATAAATTACTTTTTCTTATTTAAAATTACTATAAAAATTTTTTTAACAAAATGAATACAATCAGAAAAGATTTTTTCAAAAAAATTGTATTTATAATATAAATAATAATAAAATATATAAATAATTGTCAGATTATTATTATATGCAAACAATTGGCATTGTTATTTAATGCTTCTTACATAATTTGGAATTAAAGGCCTGTATTATAATATTAAAACCATTATAATTTAAAAAACATGCAAAATCTCAACTAATTTGAATAAGAGATAAAAAAATGATATGAGTTAGAAATACATTATTTGAAGCAATAATCTAAATTTAATAATTATAGTGATTAACATATACTTTCTAATATCAATCAAATGAAAAAATATTTTATTGATTGCATATAAACTAAAGAACAAGATTATGGCAGTTTTGTTATAGTTTTGATTGCTTCTAGTATGGCAAACTTAAGCCACGATTAATTATTAATGAAAATATTACACAAAATATATTGTATATGTTAATATTCTTGCAAAGCACTTTTATAATTGATATCAACAAATTCAAGAAACATATAATGTTCAACTTTATAAGAACATACTGTATCTATACATTACAGAATTTATGTGAAATGATAGGAAAAGCAAATAGGTATTGATCTTACATTCTGACCTGCAAAAAATCCAGATTGTAATCCCATTGAGAATCTTTAGATATGCAAAAGAAAATGTCTGCCTAAAACTTTAAAATATTTAAAACAGGTTCTTAAGGAGAAATGAGAAATATTTCACAAAAAACATATCAAAATCTTATTGTTATTAACGCATAAGGCTTTTATGCAAAATATTAATTTTAGATTTAAATAATGTTTTTTAGATATTTTTTGTATGTTTTTATTAAACTTAGTGATTTTGAATTATAACAAAATCATAGTTTTAAAATATATATTATTAGAAATAAATAAGTTGAAAATAATCTTAACTTATGGCCAGGCACCGTATGATTAAAAAAAAAAAGGAGTCATTAGTGATATCGATAATGCGATGTAGACATAATACCAATTAAAAATACTGTTATTTATTGTCAGGGTAAAACACTTAGAATTAATCAAATAAATACCATTGCTAACGAACACAATTAATGGTTCTTTAAGTTCTTCGTTAAAGTAAAAGTAGAACGAAATAAGAAAGGAATTTATATTTAAAGAGACTAGTATGAATATAATAACATGAGCTGAAGACAAATTAACAGTAGATCAGGACATAATGAAGTAAGGGTAGCAAAGGAGAAAGAGGGACTCCACACTAATCCGCATGTTGTATCTTAGTTTGCATTAATTGAATAAAGATCCGAGTAAGAATAATAAAGATCCATAAATTTTTTCACTTATCTCAAATATTTTAACTACGTAAAATAGAAAATCTATCGGATCATATTTATCTAAGGAATTTTTAAATCCATATTTTGGGAACCTAGTAACAAAAAATAAGTATATTCAGTAATATTTTTTCTGCAATTAAGTAATCATGAATTTATTGTTTTGTTGCTTACATTGAATAAATTCCGTTGAATTTTTTGGAACTGGAAGGGCCTTAAAGTTGAGAAGTCGACTAGTATATATAGCGGATGAATGCGTTTGTGTCACATTGTAAACAGAACTTAATGCCATATTCTCACTTTGTTTAATTTGCTGAGCAAACGTTGAGTTCGGATATCTATTATATTGTTGCCATGTATTTAAAATCATGAACAATTCATTTGCTTGTAATCGATTCTGTGGTTCAGCATCCCAACATTTTTGCATTAGATTAATTACTGATTCAGGCAGGTTGTTTTGAATTTTAGGTCGGAGCCCATTACAAATTCTAATTGCCAAATCTTTATCATGCGACACTTCGTTGAAAGAAGGAGTACCAGATAATATTTCAGACATAATAATACCAAATGCATAAATGTCTGCTGCCTTCGAA
>CAJVPV010003295.1:0-11491 GCA_910591835.1 Acaulospora morrowiae | reverse complement strand
CTAGCTATTTGGCATAATTACATTAATTGAATGTTAATTAAATTACCAGGGAGTAAGTATTTGATCATTATAACTTGTAATTATTGAAATACAAGTTCTAGCTATTTGGCATAATTACATTAATTGAATGTTAATTAAATTACCAGGGAGTAAGTATTTGATCATTATAACTTGTAATTATTGAAATACAAGTTCTAGCTATTTGGCATAATTACATTAATTGAATGTTAATTAAATTACCAGGGAGTAAGTATTTGATCATTATAACTTGCAATTATTAAAACACAAGTTCTAACTACTTGTCATCATTATATTAATTGAATTTAAATTAAATTATCAGTTCGTAAGTATCAGAACATTCTAATTTGCAATTATTAAAATACAAGTTCTAGCTATTTGGAATAATTATATTAATTGAATTTTAATTAAATTACCAGTGAGTAAGTATTTGAATATTCTGATTTCAATCATTTAAGTACGAGTTCTAGCTACTTTAAAAACCAATTAAACAAATAAAATTTATTTAATGACCGAAGAAATATCATCGAATCGTAAGTGCTGTATTTTAATATAATCTTAGGCATTTAAATCAAATATAACACAGGCTTTCTACTTAACTGATAAATTTTAGATCGTAAGTGCATTAACATTTTGATCCCTAAATTGAGATGCAGGCTCTCGGGTATTTAATCTAAATATTCTTTCTACTGAATTATCAGATCGTAAGTATTTAAATTTCCATTTTAAAACCCAAGCTTTGGTCATTAAATAAATATATTTATTTATAATAAATAAAATTTTAATCGATTTTTTTAACTACAGTATCTATTCGTAAGTATTTTTAACTTTGCGATCCTTAATAATATATAAGCCTGGGGATATTTAAAACAATTCTAATGTATGAAAATAAATTTACTTAACCGTTATTAATTTACCAGTGTGTAAGTTTAACATTTCAAGTCAACTTACATTCAAACATTACTTTAATAAAAATTAAAATGTTTATAATATAAATATACAATATATTACTAGACCGTAAGTATTTTAACATTTTGGAATACGAGTTTCTTGCAAGTTCATGTTTTGAATAGAAATTCTATCTATTTAAATATGAATTCTATACAATACTTTATAATTAATCTTTGTTATATATTGGCAGGTAAGCAATTAAACAGTAACATTTCTAATCTCACATCAAATATAACTGAGATTTTAATTGGATTATAATTAAACTGTTAGGACGTATGTAATTGCCGCTCGTATGCACATTAAATTTAAGAAAATCCCAACAATTAACATTAATTTGATATCAAAAATTGACAAAGCTTGTAAGTATTTCCTTGATAAGTTTGGCTTAGTACTGTATTATTTATTAAATAAAATTTGATTCCATTTATTATCAACCACTAGTTTGTAAGCGATTGCCTAGTTAATCTTTAGTAATTAAAAATAAATACAAGATTAATTAATATTACTTTGCTCAACAATTAGTCCGTAAGTAACTAAATGTACTGCTTTATAATACTAAATAATTAATCGTTGTTCGTTAATTTAACATCAATATGTTACTATACTCGGCCGTTAACAGGTGAGTCTGTATGTTTTTATTCGCAAAAATTTAAAGTATACATTTTATTAATTAATATTAAAATTTTTTGAAAATAGCAAGTAAGTATATAATTGCAACTTTTGAAGAGAGTTTCATGCAATATAATTAAATTATATTCCAACTTTTATATTAGTGAGTGAGTATTGAGTGTTGGGTTACATAAATTTATATGCGCAATATTATATATAAAATTTAACTTTAAAATAACTCTATCCTTATTTATTCTAGAATGTACGTATTGGTGCTCATTTATAAAGGTTATATTAAATTTTAATAGTAATATAATTTATTTTATATTATATATAGCGAGTAAGTATTTGAATTCTAATATGAAAAATTAAGTCTATTATCAGTATAACCAGATGGCATTTTATAATTGACTATTTATTAACCATAGCGTGTGAGTATTCGAGTATTTGAATTCATAATGATTTTTGAACCACGTGTTAGCATTCTATTTACCATACCTTATCAAATAATCTTTCCTTATTAGAAGGTAAGTAAATTAATGGCTTCTAAAATATATGTTTTCAAATAAAATAAACTTCTCAAATTAACCATCAAAACAACATAGAGGGTAATTATTTATCATAGTTTTATAAAGTATACACACTCACTTGATTGAAATACATATTATCACATATTTTACCGTTAGAGTGTAAGTTATATCACTTGATTATGAAGTTTATCTTGCTATTGTAAAAACCTATCATTTAACATATTTAATTAATATAGCTCGTGAGTATTTGAACTTTATATTCGGCATAATTATCTTAAACATAAACCTTCGGTTAATTAATGAACGCAACTAAATAATACTTAAATAATAATTCTTTGATTACTAGTCGGTAAGTACGAGATTATTAATGGTTAACCAACTCACGGTTATTATTATGATACCTCTTTAATTAACATTTAATTAAACTATTAGCTTGTAAGCACTTTGTATTTTGTAATTATAATTTTTGAAACACGTGCTTTTAGGAAACTTATGTAACATTAATTTTGTTCACTAAGACGGTAAGACTATTTGATTTATAATTATTTGTAAATTTATTTAAAAAATTGACTAACAATGAGTAATTCAAATGATATTAGGGGGTAAGAGCACTATTCAATGGTTTAAATTATTGTCATTGTTGAATGTTGGCTTTTGATATCAGAATTAAATAAATTAATATCGTAAACCATTAGCAAGTGAGTATACAAATAATTCGATCCATTAATAAGCCGGATAGATTTATGTTATATATTAAACGTTTTTAATTAATAAAATCCAGACTGTAAGTAATTTTGTGTTGTATTATATATATATTTAAAAAACCCACTAATTTGAATAAAAATTAATTTTATTAGACTGTGAGTATGAAAAATAATCTCTAATTTCAACTTTTAAGTATCTAACAAGGAACATTTTTCTGATGAATTAGAAAGTAAGTATTTGTACATTAAAATTAAAAATTGTCATAATATATGCTTTGATTAATTTGTATTAAATTATAAATTCTTTGATCGGTACCATCCTTCAGACTGTGAGTATCCATCTACCATATTGAAAACTAAAAAATTTCAGCCAAATCAAATATTAATATGTACTTCACTAACTCTATTATTAAATCAAATAGACGGTAAATGTTTGTAAATAATTGTCTTCAAATAATAGTCCTTTTAACTAAATAGAAGTAAAATTTGTTTATCAGAGAGTAAGAGTTTCCACAATATATATCGAAATTTTGTTTTCAAAATAAAGTTTAAATCAGGATTCTCTTGATTTTAGACTGTAAGTATTTGAAAATTTGAAAGCGTAGATTATAAAATGAGAGTCTATCTAATTAGTTATCGAATAACCTAATCGATTATTAGTGAGTGAGTATTTGAGCATTTATATTCATAATAATTTGAATTCGGAATTATCATAAAGTTCCAATTAAATATGATGAAATAATACTTAATGGTTACCTGTTAGAATGTAAGTGTTATAAACTTTAGAAATTTGATACAATTATCGCAAAAACCTTAATATTAAAATTCTTTGGTCTACTTTTAGGGAGTGAGTGTTTAATGATTATCAAAAATATTAATTAATTTATTGAGTACTATAATTTAACTATTCGTTGAATCATTAGCGCGTAAGTATTTCTATTAATGTAGGAAAATTAAACTAAACAAAGAGTTTGAATGTAGCTGATAAAACGTTTCGTGTTTATATGGTTAGATGGCGTGAAGTTTACATTAAACGTCTAGAAAGCGAATTTAAAGACTGGACTAGCGGCAACAAAGAAATTGATGTGTTTATCCGGAAAAATCAACTTAAAGCATTGCTTCATACAGAAGTTATCGAGTGGATTCCTTATAATCGATTTCAGAGAGTTGAATATCTTGCAGCGGGCGGTTTCGGAAAAATCTATACAGCAACTTGGATTGACGGTTATATTGCATATTGGAATTTTTCTGATGAAAAATGGACAAGACAAGATAATAACGAAATATATTGTTTAAAGAGCCTGGATAATTCATCGAATAATATAAAGAAATTTTTACAAGAGGTATTTCTTTCTCCATATGCTGTATGTTATATATTTAAAATTTATCTGATCCCTCGATATTTTTAGATCGAAAATCAACTCAAATTTAGAGGGAAACGAGCAATTTCGATGCATGGAATAACAAGAGATCAAGAGGGAAATTACATGATGGTTATGCAATACGCAAAAGAAGGAAGCCTTAGAGAGATGCTAAATAGAAAATATCACACATTAAGCTGGAATCGTAAAATAACAATTTTGAGTAGGATCGCGCAATGTCTTAAAGAAATCCACGATGCTAAATTAGTCCATAAAGATCTCCATTCCGGCAACATTGTAATGCAGGATTCATCTAGACCATTTATCACTGATTTCGGCCTTTGCAAACCAGTGAGTCAAGAATCGACTTCAAAAATCTACGGCGTTATTCCATTTATGGCACCCGAGGTTTTAAAAGAAAATAAATACACCGAAGCGTCAGATATTTTTTCCTTTGGTGTTATTATGTCTGAAGTGTTAACTGGGTATCCACCCCACCATGATGTTCCGCACAATGATGATCTAGTAATGCATATTGTTCATGGTCTCCGTCCAAAAATTAGATGTGAAATCCCTCAACTACTGTTAGATTTAATGAATAGATGCTTAGATGTCAATTCTCTAAAACGACCAACTGCAGCCCAATTAGTCAAAGATTTAGAGAAATATGCCATGGATACCGATAGAAAATTGGGTTTTTATGTTCATTCACCTGAAATAGTTAAGCAAATCAAAGAAATCGAGAGAGTTAAGAGAACATCAGGATTCTATTCAAGAAATTCCTGTTCTTATATTACGCATCCAGAGTCTTGCTATACAAGCCGTCTCATCAATCAGAAACATATTTAAACTGTGTTTAAGAGGTATTTCGTAAATAGTTACTGTAAATTGGGATTTATTGCAGATTGACTAAAGTTACAGTATATGTATTAATTTATTAGATTCTGTTTCGTCAATCTGAAATGAAAAATCGGCTATCTTTATTACATTATCTTTAAGCCATTAAGAATATTCTGCTAACGTGAAATATTTCGAATAGTTGTTATAAAAATGAATTTTATTATTTACACTAAATTTATCATTATATTATTATTACATTTCCATAAATTTTTTTAAATCTTTTGGTTCTATATTGATTTAACATCTATAGTTCTTATATTATCATATTCATGCATTGTATTACAATATCATAATAAATTTATATAGGAATTATAATAGAAAATTAAAAAATTGTTTATACTATTTAAAAAATCGTAAAAAAAAAAAACTAATGAAAAAACACAATAAATTGATTATTTCTGTCTGACTCCTGATATATTCCATTACAGTACAAGTATCTTTTTAAGATATTATCAGTAACTCGTTAGTAATAAATTACTTGTAAAAGGCTTTTTGAATAAAAAATATTTTGATTTTTATTAACAATTATAACTTAAATTTTTTTTAGAAATGTACAATATACAGTATGGTCAACTCTTGATAAAAGAAATAGTCCACATAAGCATTAATAAAGTAGTTACGATCATCGGGGTTTAGTTTACTCGATAACAGAAAGTCTGATACATGGGGTTTCAAAAAATTCAAAAAAAATTTTAAACATAAAAGCTATTACATATTAACCTTTTTATTTTATTAATCATATAAACTTTGCGTATTATGTAAATATGATTTAGACAACTAAATAAATATGCAGTGAAAGTATAACTAATTTTTTTAACATTTTATTATTAGCATTTATGGTTTATATTTTAGATGGCAATTTTTTTGATTTTGATTTTAACTTTAATATTTAAATTATTTTTAAAACTAGTGTTTTAACAAACAATTTATAATTAATCAACTATGTTTGTTATGTTTTAAATTACTTATATATTGAATTTTATTAATCTATATTAAATATTTAAAAACCATTTAAGCAAATAAAATTGATATTTAAAAAAATTAAATTTCATAATTATTATCATTAATTGATAATTGTGATTTTTGTAAAAGTTTTTATTTTATTATGTAAATTGACTTTAGTAGATTAAGTAAACTTATTTGCATTATAATTCTATCCATAACATTTGATTTTAATAAAGCTATTATATTATGATATATAGTTTTAAATAAGAGAATTTCATTTGAATTTAGTGAAAATTTTATTGAATATAAAGTTGTTATTAAAAATATATTTACTTAATTAATAGACCTGTGGGTCTGTAGTGTAGTGGTTAACACTCCACAGGTCAAATCACAAGATACCAGTTCAACTCCATGTGAGGATGGTTGAATAAGAATTAATATGGTATCTGGTGCCATAACTTGTTAAGTGCTGTTTCTCATAAAAAGCCATTTCATACACTGATCCAGTAAGCATTGAGATTTTAATTTTCAGAAAAAGACGTTGTGGCGCGATGATTATTTGGTTGGTGTTACAATGATCATTGTCAAGTTTGGTGCAATTACCAGTTCTATAAATAGGCCATTTCTCTTTTCTATAGTCCACGAGACTATAAAAGAAATATAATATGGAGAGCTACAAACTGGAAACTTTTCAGCAAAACTTTCTAACATGATCCTCTCTTCCGCAAGAGTGATGACTTGCCAGCAATACCCACCATTCTTACCTGTAGTGAAGGTACTTAGTTGGTAACAATTGTCAGAATAGAAGACTCTCCTTAAGACTTAGCCTGACTTTGAAAGAGTTGCGCCCTTTTAAATAAGCAGCTTATACTTGAAGCCTGGTATTATCTAAAAAGGATTGGATTATCAACTCCAGTTTAAAAGTATTGAAACAATTCCTGGACATAAGGTTCCATCTGTTTTTTCAAATAGTAATCCTTCAAGGTCACGTGTGCTAGAAAGAAAACTGGAAAATAACAGAGACACAGTACTCTGATAGATAATCTATATAGTGTTAAATAACTTTACTGAAAGGTTTACAAATTTGAGGCTGAAAGATGTAAAAGAAAATTTTAGGTGGCAGGCTGCACCCAGATGATTTACGCCTGTGGGTGGATTCTAGTATATATATGCATTTAGGATAGATTAACTTTGTATATACCTTGTATATAATGACCTATCTATTAATAAAGAAATGCGGACTAGAATACGATCTCACTTTAGCAATAAAAAAAAAAAAATAATAAATAAAAAAATAATTTATTGTGATAAATACATAATGTTATAAGATTAAAATAATTTTTTAATATAAAGTTATTATATAATTAATTATTAAAATTATATTATTAAAATTCTTTTTTATCATGTAAATATTAATATCAATTAAAATTAAAATTATATATATTTTTTTAATATTAGTTTTTTAAAAAAAAATTTTGGATCAACCTTCAATTGGACTTTATTAATAATTGTCTGAAGCAAAACAAATGACATTCCATGTTTATAATCCTTGATGAAAATAGAAATCACATGTGAATTCTTTCTATCACTCTTGTATAATGCATGGTTTTTTTTATGATTAACACATGATTATTAGCTTCGGACTTACAATGGTTTCCATTTCCTAGTTTATAATGATTTCTCGGCGATTTCGCAAAATTCGTTACTTGTCAATCATCATCTTCGATCATGTGACATACATACGATGGAAATTTCACTCGAAAGTACATCTGCACAGTCGCTGCACGGGGAGCATCTCAAAGTAGTAACTTAAACACGATGGACAGGACATAATTAGGAAATTTCACCTGAAAGCACACCTGCACAGATGCTGTACGGGAGCATTTTTCTGCTCGCAGTCACAAGGTGGCGCTATAATGTGTCTCTAAATTTTTCCGGCAAAGTGATTGACGCGGCAATCCATATTTGATTAACAAACGCATGGCACATGCTTTTTTCGTGCGACCTACCATAATAGATAAATCCCACATGCATTTCTGGACGAATAAAATAAGTGTATACATGTCATAGAACACGTCTTTTTAACACGCGTCTCTATAAAAAAAAACTGTTGAGTGCTTCATACCTATATAAGCAATATGTCTTCTTCGTCTTCTTCCTAATCTAGCGAAATTTACGTTGGCCGTAACGAGATAATTTCATATTTGACTGAATATACCTTATTTCCCGTTTCCAAGAAGTGATTGTTACTTCATCGTTGACCTTTTCAACTACTTTCTGCTGGAAAGACCTCGAAAATGCTTGGGCTACCGTTTTTTATATGAAGCGAGAAACATAGATAAATATAATTATGCAGAACTGGAGAATAAGGTGCGTTGTTTATTTATCTTGCAAAGTAGGGGTAACTTACTAGGCGAACTGAGGGATTCCTAGCTTGACTTAGAAGAATTACTGGATATGACAGTTTGGTAACCATTCCACGCTCTCTATTCAGATATCCTATCTTTGTTGTTAATAAAGGTCTGCTTTATTTTGGAGCAGAAACTAGCTATGGCTTCCTTTATTATTAGATTAATTCGCACTCTCCTGTTTATAATAGGTCAGGTCAGATACGAAATCAATTTGAAAGAATATTGAGGAGTAAATCAGGAATGTAACATGGTAGGATTGCATATAATTTGATCATACGATTTTGCGATGAGTCCTGGAAAACTTTGATCATGTGGATTAATATTCTATTATTCATAGAGGCGGGATATAATAAATCATAAAGCTGAAATAGAGCGGGTTCTTCAGAATCTCTCCGAGCCTATGAACAATTATGGATAAAGGAGGCTAGTTTATCCGAGCTTACAAACGAGTGGTGCAAGAATTTGATCGGTAATCTCAGCTCGAACCATAGCGATGCGGGAGATTTTGCTGAAAGTTTCGGAGCGGATGAGAATAATTCTTCATCCTTATCTGAAAGAGCATTAGATGAAGAATTATTATCCTTATCTAATGCTCTTTCAGAAGAGAATAATAATACTTTTGATGCTCCAATAGAAGTAGGGACACAGAATTCTCAGCGGAAAATTAATAGGAAAAGGAAAGATGTACCATCCTAAGCCGAGAATTCGATTTCCACGCACGAAGGGATGTTAATTATAATATTAGATCTTCATCGTAAAAACAAGCCCGTATGTATGCTCCTGAGATCTTTACGAATTAAGGGTTATTGATAGGTTCCACCGTCATCACCTTCTCCACTATCGTCATTACATTCTTCTCCACGACTTTCACCGATATCTCCATAGAGATAGGATTTGTAATCATAAATGCTCGTTACATTGCTTTACTGAAACTACACTATAAGTAATCGTTGATTTGTAAAAGGATAGGGTGATGGAAGATAGTGCACCTGATGTCGGGTAAAAAAAATCAAAAAAATAATTGTGTAGGGAAACATGTATACCATTTCTCAGCCATGCTATGTATCTTATATTCATTAATAATAATGCATTTTCGATTTTATTTTTCCATGTGATTTGCGTAACTTTACTGTGACAAGCTTGTCACACTTATTTTAATAAAAACAGTATTTTCGTAGGTTATAGAATAAAATCCGAGCCGAAAATAATCGCTAGTTGTCTCATCCTGATTGGGTATATACCTATTACCAATCAACGATTACTTACGTCTACCTCCCATACTTCTTTTTTTCTGCGAAAGTAGTGTTTCAAAATTTTTTACTTTAATTATTATATTTAGTGAAAAAGAATCTAATTTTATTTTTTTTATTTTTTTTTGGCACGCATGCGACTTCTTTATTAACTTTGTTATTAAAGTTAAGAATTTGTAATTTTATTTGAAAATAATTCATTAATTTAATATAATTATTATAATAAATATTTTTAATTTATAATTAATTTCACAAAATTAAAAATCAATTTTATAAAATTTATTTTAAAAAATTATTTTTCAATACAAATTATTTTAAATCATTTATAATAAATCATTTAATATAATTATACAAGACTTACAGTCTGGAACAAAAAAATCATCTAAAATTATAATTTTATTTTTATTAATAATTTAATAAGTAAATAATTAATTAATTAAAACAAAATTAAAAATTAAAAAAAAGCTCTCTTCTGATCACATCCGTTTTGTTAAAATTTTTCTTTTATGATAATTTTAAGCAAGAAAAAATGTTTTATACTTTTTATTGCAAGTGAGTCTAAACTCAAAAACTCAAGAACCTTTAAGACAACTGATGCAGTAGGATGGAACCTCTGGTCAAAGTCTACTCAAGTTTAGAAATCTTGCTTATCCTTCAGTTACATAAGGAAAGGCTTGTGGCAGTTTTCTTTTCTTTTGTTCTTTTGCAACCCTCCTTTCTTTTATTATATTACAAAAACTATCTATATCAATATTATTATACTTATCAAATCAAACACTTTTTCAAAAACATACTTAAACAAAATGTTGGATCTATTGTTTGTTTTAATACAACCTTTATACATAACTTTACCATGACACTATTTACTGTGCCATTTCAAAATTTCCAAAAAATTTTTTTCAAAAAACTAAAATCAGTTTACTTTCTCCAAATAATTGTTGCTCTTCAATCATCCAATCAAATTTTGTCAAAACAACAAAGAAAAAACCAAACCTGTTCAAATTAGTTTTTTAACATAACAACAACAACTACTACTATTACAACAACAAATAATGTCAATTATACTGTATTATTCATGTCAACAAAGATCATGTCTCTAAGATCAGTGCCAGTACAAGGGTTGAACAATTGGTCACATTTTAGATATTTTTTTTGTTTATATAGATCTTATAGTTCAAGCAACTTAATTTTAGTTTTAGAAGTCAATGTTATTGTAGTTCCAGTTTATTTTTCTTTTCATTTTTTTTCCATTTCCTATTCTTTTTACATCTAATCAAAAAATTCTGAGTAAGTAAGTATAGTTGCTTTTAATTATATTTAGCATATATAATATTGTTTTAAATTCTTTTTGATATTAGTTAGATATAAATGTGTAGACAAGCTAGCATTAAACTTGTTATATGCTTTGCATTCAAGAGATGTTGTTTTTTTCACAAGTGTATATAGTTTTATAGTATAATATTAATAAATAAAAAAATAATATTTACTTATCAGAAAAAAAAAATTAATTAAAACAAAATATATACAGTATATTTATTTATTTAAAGATATAAAGAATAAAAATATATCAAAATATTAGGGTTCAATGTATTATTGTATTTATAAATTAATAAATATACAAAATTACAGTCTGATTAGAAGCAAATATATATTTATATATAGTTCCTCCCAATAAATGAAAGATTATTGTTATTAAAATTTTTGAAAATTTTATTAACTTTGAATAGATACAACCATTTTTTTTTCAACTAGCGAGGCCTTGCCCAACATACTTTATTTAGTTTACATGTGTATTTCTTGTTACAAGACTTA
>CAJVPV010003294.1:0-11491 GCA_910591835.1 Acaulospora morrowiae | reverse complement strand
CACCTCAGAACTGTACTAATTTGTACACCTCTAGGAACTTTAGCATACCACATTGGCCCTGTCCATCTAAAGTGCCTACCTGCTACTAGTTCTCCGTCTTTATCTTTCTCCTGAGGTAGAAACGATATATGACAATATTCTTTCTTTACTATTTTATAAATGAATAAATTATAAGTAAAATAAAATTAAACATTTAACTTTGAAGCAGTGTAAGATATTTAGGGCCACTTTATAGAAGTTGTATCCTGCTTGATATTCATACATCTAGATTTGACAGCTTAAATCAACTAAGAGCTTATGAAATATTTATTGAGAGATTTAGAAGTCATGCCCCACTTGGCCAGCAACCAAGCCTCCAAATTTGGTAGTATTGTTAAGATAAAAATAAATTATATAAATAATAAACACAAATAAGAAAAATATATAAAGAAATATGATAGACCTATCAAGATATCCAGTATTTCTAGTATATTCTAGTATTTTGAATTATCTATCTGATAACAAGTAGTATAAAGTAATTATCAAATATAAAGTAAATAACAAGTATAAAGTTGTTTTTTTTTTTTTTAATCGTAAAAAGGCATCAGATGCAAAACTTTATTGATATATAAATTGATATCTGAGTTACATCAAACATCTTTACAAAATAAATTTGTAAATTAATGCTAACCTATCTATGATACTAACTATTACTACCTTTGACACACTTAATGTGCTTTAGATTAGTTCTAATGCTGGATGGTTAATGCCTTTCCAGAGCTAATATGCGAATTTGCCAAATTACATGAAGGCACTATAGTCACAATCCTCAGGTTGGCCTTCAAACTCATAACTTGGACTGGCACTTGTTGATATGTAGGTGGCACTACATGTAAAATAAGGAGAAGGAAATAGAGATGACATGCTTTGAAAATAAAAATAGTGTTGTTGATATTGTAGGTGGCTAGTGAGAGAAACTGATCGTGATAGAAGTAAGTGGCTTGGATTATTAATATGATAGTGTTACTGACGGTTGAGGGCTGAATAAGACATGTGAAAAGCCCAGTATTTTCACATGAATATAGTGAGATTGTTGTTACTTGAATTGGGAGATTAACGGGATTGAATAAATTGTTGATGGTATTGTTGGGGCAGTATGGTGTGGAGTAGCTATTATTATTTGTGTTGTTGTTGTTGTAGTTGGATAACTTGTTGGGATGGTGTGACGCAGAGTTGGTGCTGTTATTGTTTGAAACCGGTTTGGACTTGTTTGGTTGTTGTAGTACTGTGTTGTCAATTTGTGATTGGTTGTTGAAAAAGTAATGATCATTTGGAGAGGTGAAGCTGATTTTGATTTTTGTGTTTGAAAAAAATTTTTTTGTATATGGTGAGTTGGCACAGTATTGTGCACCGGAAGAGAAATAGTTGATAAAGTTAAGATTAAGTTGAAACAAGCAAGAGACCCAGAAACTTTGCTTGAGTATGATTTAAGAAGTAAATTTGTAGTGTTGAAATATGGTGAGATAAAGCTAGTAGGCACTGGTAGTGAAAGATAGAAGCAGACAAGTTTATAAAAGAGGACTGCCATGGGCCTTTCCTTATGCAAACAAGAAGATAAGCAAGACTCCCAAACTTGCTTGGCCTTTGCCTAGAGGTCCCATCTCGATGCAACAGTGGTCCTTAAAGTCCTTATGTTCTTAGGCTTATGGTATAGATAGTATGTTAAGAGAGTGGTAAGCACTTTTTTCAGGAAGATTATTATAAAAGAAAATTTTTCAAGAATCAGTGGTAAACGGGTGAGAGTTTTTTTTTTTTTTTAACAAGTATAAAGTTGTATAAATCATAAGACATAAAAAGTATAAAAGTAAGATAATGATATAAAAAAAGGAGGAGAAACATATATCCAAAAAGACTATCCATCTGGAAAAGGTCACTAACCAAAAAGTGATCACACAGGAGATTACTATTCGTAATACAAGATCAACAGATTAACCTGTGTCATTATCAAACTCAAGCCAAATATATACATCTCTTTTGATAAGGAGTTATTTCCTATTATAGCATGGCATAGGAAAAACAAAAGTGACAGACTCATCGTGTTTCACCATAACAGTATACTGTATATCAATTATAGGAACAACTCTTGAAGTATTTACTAGAAAGTATAAAGAAGTAAGTTCATAAATGTCATGAAAAATTGGAACTAATAAGTAAGAAATGATAAAAACTCTAGTAACGATTAATGGGTAAAAATGTCCTCAAAGTAGATCACACCTGATATATGAACCTACTTTCATGGTATAAGTTGATACACAAATTAAAAAAAAGAGGCAGTGCTAAGGTTAAAGTAACTAATCAGTTAGTCAGACCTAGGGCTTCTAATAATACTATTTCGATATCACTTCAATACTTAAATTTATTATAAATCGATATCAGTTTAATATTTTTTAAAGTCTTAATTAAACCTTTTATGTAATAATTATAATTTTAATATTAAATTAATAAAAAGTTTGTATATAATATACTTTGCCTTTAGAAAAAAAAAATTAAACATTTAATAAATAATTTAATTACTTTGATATAGAATTTCAAATTTTTTTATAAAATTTTGAAAAATATTAGAAACCTTCAAAATATTTTTAATACAATTAATTATTAATCAATGAAATAAGAAGTATTCTATATTATTATATAATAATACACAAGTTTTAAAATAATCTAAATTCAAATGTTTTATTTTTTTTGTAAGTAATTATCATTTTTTTATTTAATTTGTAAATATTGTGAGATAAGATTTGTATTATTACATAAATTAATGGCATAATAATTTCAAATATTTAAAATCTGAATTATCTTTACTATAGTTATTTTATTTCTTATATATATTTTCTTAGTTATATGTTTTTTCTTGATTATAGCAATTATAGTAGAAATAGTTAGGATAGTTAAAATAGTTAAAATGGTTAGAATAGTTATTATAATTTTACTATAATATTAGTATGTATATAAAGAAAAAGGTCAAATCAAAATAAAAAGAAAACTTTTGCAACAGAAACTAAGTAATAGTTTGAATAATTGTTTTATTATAAATATGTATTAATGAATTGTGAATTTGTTTTATAAAGTTTAAGGAAGAACTCAGATCAAATTATTATACTTCAGCCTTAAAAACCTTAATAGTAAAAAAAGATTTGGATAGCCCCTCACAATATTAAGATATATATTATAAAAAAAACAGCATCTCTTATATATTAATACAATGAGTTAAATGTTAGTTTGCCTATAGTAATCATATGACTAATATTAAAAAGAAAGTTTAAAACAATATATCTTGTCATATGGTACTAAATAACTATGAATATCTACTCAGTATTAGAGAGAATAGTATTTGATAAAGATAATATTAGATTTTGAATATATTTGGAAGAATTAAAATTCTATTGGATAAAAAAGTTAGTAGCTATTATAGGAAGGTTAATAGTGATTTTATCTTGAATAATATTAGAGTATAAGTTTTTTGTAAAGTTAATATGGTTTTTTTTTTATCTAATTGGATTGGCAGTGTTTGGTGATTTGCTTAAGTTCCACTTGATACTAGTGAGAAGTAATGTGTTGGTAGTGTTACAGTATAATTTTCAAATTATATTATATAGTTGAACTAAGGATTTTGTTGATATCTTGATTCAATTGATAGTATCTGTTATAAAAAAAATTTTAGTAATTACCTCACATAACAGTTTTATTACTTGCCATATATGAAAGATTGGTTTAAGATTATTATCTGAATAAAGGATTTGATTAATGTTGTTTATTATCTGGTTAACCTTTTTTGAGACTTCAGAGCATTTGAAATATGTTAAATGTCTTCAGTACAGAACTTATATCTTAAACAGTATGTATCTGAATATTGATCAAGATATTATTAATAAAATATTTGACAAGTTAGAGGATTTTTAAAAATAGTATAATTCTAAATACTATTAGATTACTATAGCTGTTATATATTTTTTTGATATTTTTGTTAGACTGATTAATGATTTTTAACTTATATAAAGTGTGATATTATTTGAAGGTTTAAAGAATTAAGGAGCTTTTATAAATCATATAGTTTCTAATAATACTAAAAATTTTTTTGTACCATCTAATATTACTGCTCGGGCACATATTGTTAATCAAAGGATTTTCTGAAAAGTGTGGTAGAAAATTATTCCATTGGATTGTCTTGATTATATACAGTCTGAATTTCAATTTTATATATATAACTTTTATTAATTTTTGTTTTAGGACTTAATTTATTTTTTAATTAAAAAAGAAAAGTTAATCTTTATCATTTTTTTAAAGTAAGTTGATACTGATTAAAGAATTTTTTTGTTGTTTCTGATTTCAATAGTATTACATATAGAGCTCCACTAAATAATATCAAGTATTGCTAATAAAGAATTGCCAAAAATTAAACAGGCATTGGTAAGTTCTATTTTGTATTTGTTGATAATTAAATAATTTTTGTAGGATTGAATATAATAGTGTTTATGGAAACCAATTTCTTAAAGTGTTAGTTGGAAGGAGAGATTGTTATTGATGTTGATTGTTTGAAAAGTATGTTTGCTTTCATGTAATATGTTGATGATTTTATTAATCAGATTCAATAGTTGATATTTAATAATATTGAATGGATTAAATAATACCTACAATGTTGATACTATTGAGCTTGTAAATGTTGTTCAGCAAAAGTCATGAAATAATATACTGGTTGAATATTTTAGATATCTGAATAAATTGTTATTTGAGTCAATTGTAAAATGTTTTTCTTTGAGTATTATTTCTTCTTGAATAAGTAATTGTCTCTTATGAATTTTGATTATTATATTTGGGCCATGTATAAATTAAAATATTGTCTTTGAATTTGGGATTGAACCATATAATCCTATAAAGTTCTTGTTGTTTACAAAAGTTTTAACCTAATTTGATTCTGGGCTGAGACAAATTATACCTGTGTACAAGGCAAGTTGATATAATATAAGTTTGATGATACTGTTAACCTTCAATAATTAATTAGTAAATTTTAAATTAAGAGCATTTGTTATATTGATTGCTGTTTTCTTGGACTGAAGTTGAAGCTCAACAAAGAAAAAGCTAATTTAATTTTCTGCATTGTCATAACTAAACAGATATTCTGTTGGACATATAGTATATAAATTTTGAGATCTTTGACTGTTTTTGCTGTATAGAAAATTTAATTGATTGAATTTTTCTGGTTCACATATGGGGCAGAACCATATTGCCTTCTTAATATGAATTGAATGAATGTTTTACACTGTATATTTCTTAATAGAAGAAATAAAAAGTTTGAATATAAGATTTCCTAATAATATATTCTTTTTTTTTTTTTCTAATACTAATAGATTGAGGCCACTGCAATTGATTAGTATTGTATTGAAGCATTTGGAGAAAATTTTGTAAGCTAATTTGGTAAACTTGTTAATATTGATTTGATGTTTATTAAGGATTGTTTTGTTAAAAAATAATAAAAATAAAAAGTATTCAAGTTTTCTTATAATTATTCATTCACTAATCTGTTGTTTGATTTTTTCTTTTTAATTGTATTTGAATATCCTATTAACAATTTGGATTGATATCTGAATAAATGCTTTATTATTTTTTTTAAGAAATTTTCTAGGAGAAATTGATATGCCAAGATATTTTATACTTTCATAAGATTTGAGAACTTGGATTTGAAAATTATTAAATTTAATTATATCTTAAGTGCCATGTTTGATTTTGATATTGTTAATAATTTTGGTTTTATTTTTATTGCATATAATATTATTAATTATGAAGGATTGATTGGTTGTTACAAGAAGATCTTTTATTTTTTGTTTGGATTCAGTAATAAGTATCAAGTTATCTATATAGGCTAGAGTATATATATGGTATAAATTATTTGCTATTGACTCAATTCCCAAAACCCTAAAAAATAATTGCATTATGACTCAATTATTTATATGTTTTAATAGTAACTTAATTAATTGCATCAAGGATCTATAAATTTCAGCATTATGTATAGACTAGAGTGTTAAGAGGAATATATCCTTGAACTGAATAGTATTGATCAAGTTTGATAACAAAAGAATTATAAAAAATAATTCAAGTAATATGTGATAGGACTTTACCTTGTTCTACTCTATTGTTAATAATAAATAATTTGATGGGTTCAAAGAATATATTAAAAAAGATTTCTTTATTGCTAAGAATATTAATAAGTAAATTAATGATTTGATTTGAATAGCAAATTCTTTCTAATGATTTCTTTATTGCAGGTATGGGTGCTGAGTCAAATGCCTTTGCTATATTTAAAGAAGCAAGCCAATATTTTTTATTTTTGCTAACAATTGTTAGTAATTCTATAATACTCTATTCAGAAAGGCCAATATAGTTGAATTTGAACAGAATATTGTTTTCCTTAATTATTTTGATTAGTCTTTTGTTAATTATTTCTGTAAATACTTTTCTTGAGAAGTAAACAAAAGAATAGATCTGATATTATTTAGCTTGTAACTCCAGATTAGTTTTTTTAAAATAAGAGTAATAATAGTTTGTTTCTATTGTTTGGATAAAGTAGTGGATTATAAAATATTATTAAAGATAGATGTTATATAAAGAATTGTTTTTTCCTTCATGAGTTTGATAATGTCATAGCTAATTCCTGACTTTTCTGAAGCTTTATATCTAGGAAGTCTGTAAATATCTTCTTTGACAATAAGAAGTTTAAAAGAATTTGTTAGTTTTTTATATATTTTCTGATATATTAACTTGGATATATAGGTTTTTTTCCTGTTTGAAAAATTATTGAGATTGAAGTTTTTTAATTGTAAAATATTTTTGAAATACTTGTTAATGGTTTCTTGAATTAGGTTAGGATCATTTTTTAGCTAATTATTTGAGTTGTATAGGTTGTAAAGATCGATCTTAGGTTCGATTGTATCAAGAGCTTTTTTGATATAACTTTTTGATTTACTATAGAAATTTTTTACTATATTTTCTAGGTTTAGATAATATTTTTCAATAGATTTTTGTTAGGACTAGATTAAAGCTTCCTTGATCAAAAGTTTTTTTAGTTTTTGAAGATCTTTAACTAATATATTAAAGTCATGATTAGAAGTCTTATACAAAAATAAGAGTTTCTAATTGAGAAGAAATGGGATAAATAGTTGTTTTTAAGTTATATTATGGTTTTATTGATTTTATTGATTTGTTTTTTAAGTTTTCTTTCTGTATTGGTGCAGAGATATTTTTTGACAAAATTGACTTTGAATTTTTTAATGTGTTTATTAAAAGTATTAATGCAAATGTTATGAAAATCATACCAGTTGGATGATAATAGAAGGATAAGTCAGAAGTCCAGTTCTTTAATAAATTTTAAAATACTTTCTTTTAAGATCTTGTTTATATCAAACTTGAATGTTGATTTTGCTTTTCTGAATTTAAAATAATTTAATTTTATTGACACTACTTGATGATCTGTCAGGATTGAATCAACTTCCTGTATCTTATACCAAATTATCTTGAAAGCAAGATTTTTTAAGACCTATATACTGTATGATTTATATGAAAAGTGTTAGTGACAATATAGTATGTAAATGTATTACTATTATATTGTTATTCTATATATATCTATATAGTTAACAAGGTATTTGTAAATTAGTTGTTTATAGAATAAAGTTTTAGCTTCAATAGAGGAGTTATCTTTAAAATAGAAGTTGAAATTTTCTAAAATCAAATAATAGAGTTTGTTATAGACAGTGAATTTGATTGCTTAGTAAAGTTGCCTAATGGCTAGAACTTATTCTTTTTTTTTTATATAGAAAATAGATTACAGTAAGAAAAATATTTACTTTTTCTTTGAATTTTAGGACAATTAAGAAGCAAAATACAGACACATCTATAGTTTCAAAAATTGGAATTGAATAAAATCACAGGAAATTATATAAGGTTCAAAACACTATTAAAAATGATGATGGGATATACTCCACCTATTAAATTTAATATAAACTTGAGAATTGAATATAGAATTGAAAAGAATTATTAGGATCCTTAGATACATTATATATTTTGAAACATATACTAATAAGTCTTTGTCAATAACTATTATAGTACCATTTTTTGATATACTGGATTTGTTATAGATTATTGCTTTTTTATTAATATTTATTAAATAAAAGTTTTTTTTTAAGTTTTGTTTCAATACATAACAGAATTGATCTATTATTTGTAATATTAATTAGTGCTTTGAGTTTGACTAGGTCATTAAAACTTCTGATATTACTGGTGATAATTGTAATAAAATTTTGAATATTGTCAGAATTATTATAATAAAATAAATTAGATGATATTGTTTAGATTTGGGAATTGACATATAGAAATAAAGTAATATTAGAAGTAACTGTTTTAGAGTTAACAATAGTTGTACTTATAAAGAGATTAATCTAAGAAGGAAATAAAATCAAACTTCAATTCAAGAAGTGTCTCTTTAATGATAAGGAATTCAGGAAGTTTGGAAAAAAGAAATATTTGATATAGTTGATATATAAGGATTGAGAAGAAGTTATTGTTAATTAAGGAAAACTTAAGAAGCATTAAGCTTTTGTCTTTTAAAATTTTATTAATTTTTTTAAAACTCTCTAATAGGTTAATATATGGATTAACAAACCAATTTTCTAGAATTCTTTGAAATTTATAGTGGTTATATAGAATTTTAATTTTTTTCTTAAAGTTACAATTAATATATAATAGTCAGTAGATATTTAAGCTTGAATCAACGTTTTTCAATTTTGATAAAAGTTTGGGCCTGTTAATTTATATAAGATATTTGTAATACAGTCCAAATGGTAGGAAGAATTGATACTCCTTTCTAAAATTTTTAATTAAAAATTATGTATTGTAGAAATTTCTGATAAAAATTTGAATTTCTAATTTGAGTTTGTATTTGTTGATGATTGATGGAAATGTTGAAAGAATGTTTTTTATGTTTAAAAAATAAAAGAGAAATTGTTTAAAAAAGTATTTGGTTCTAAAGTTTTTGATAACTTCTTTAATACTATAAATAGATATGTTTAGTAAAAAGAAGTGGATAAATTTAAGCTCTAATTTATTATAGGAGAAGAGAAAAAAAGTTTTTGAAGATGGAAAATCAAAATAAGTGGAAGGAATTTTGGAGAAAATAATAAAGAATCTTTTAAATTTCTTGATCATGTTATCTAAGTTTCTAAAGTTTTTTTTTCTTTTAATTGAAAAGAGATGAGTAAATAATAAAGAGACTAATATTTAAAAAAAGCTTAATTTTGAATCTGATATCTTTATTAAGTTCTAATACTTTGTATTTTAATTGATAAATTCTTTAAAATATTTCTTCAAGTTTTTTATATTCTTTCTGATAGTTATCTTTGAATTCTATTATTTTGTTGAAATTAAAGAAGCCTTTGTCTCTTGTTTCGAATTTGATAAAGATAGTCAAATAAGATTTTTGTCTATTTCTTTCTCTTGGTTATATATTGATATCTAGCAGAAAATTAACTAATTCATCTGGATTAGTTCTAATGGAAAAGAGTCCTAAGGCCTATTGAACAATGCTATAGTATTCTATAATAAGTTTATTGAAGATATTCTGATCTTTTTTATTCTTATTTTTTATATTAATAGTTATATTCAGTGTTGGCAAAATTATGCTCCATTGATAATTGTCACATTCTTTTTATTATATTATTTACTATAGGGTATAATAAATAATATAATAAAAAATACGGGGATATCTGGGTGTTCCACAACAATATCCTAAAAGGTAATAACTGTGCCTCTCCCACGATGAATGCAGTTGAGACAGGATCTAGATTAGGTTAGATAGTTTATAAACTAGTGGTAGGATTTTCTATCCCCTAAATATCCCACCCAGGATGTGGATCCACCTTCAAGGTGTTCAATTGGTATACTGGATAAGTCTATAGGTATAAAAACGAGGTTAACTTAAATGGACCTTAGTGTAACTGTAATTGAATATAAATTACTCGATAAAATACATATGCACAAAGCATCTTTCACCCGAAAAAAAATATATATATATATAATATAATATAATAAAAAGAATGTAACAATTATCAATGGAGCATAATTTTGTCAACACTGATTATATTATAATTTTGATTTCCAAATCCTTTAATATTAAGTTTTCTTCATATGACTATAATCTTTTGATAACTACTTTTATTTTTTCTCTGTTGTTACTTCTATTTAACAAACTTGATTATATATTCTTTAATTTTTGCTTGAAAGTATTTGTACAGATTGATAAGGAAGAATGTAATTAAAGAAAAACAAGATTAGTATATTGCTATAAAGTAATAGTTATAAATAAAATATCAGGATTGTTTGATAAAAGAATATTAAAAATATTCTTGTTCTTTTGATAGACATATAAATTTATAATGTTGCTTATTTCTATGTCTTCTGAAATAGAAAAGTCTAGATTGATGGATATTGATTAATTATTTTTGTAAAAATCTTGTACAGATAGTTGAAGTTGATTAATTAGTATATTTGATAAATTCAATTGTTAATCTTCTAATTGATAATCAATTTTTAATTAATTAGGATTTGTAATTATTTGAGAATTCTGATTGGCAATTGTCTTATTGTTTGATTTAATTAAAGATTTTTGTTCTTTTTCTAGGATTGAGATATTTTTTTCATTACTTGAAGTTGACAATAGTAATAACTGATTAGTTTTTCCTAATTTATATGTTGTTATTAGTATAAATAAATATTTTTTTTATATTTTTGTTAATTTGAATTATATTCTAGAGAATATGTTTAGAATAATTCTAATTTTTTGTCAAAACTTCTTGAAGAACTTCATTTTTGAGCTGGCTATTTTTTGCAAAAATCTCTTAAAGTGAATTATAAAAATTTAAGAATTCATCAAGAAGTTGAAAAGATTTGTTTACAAGAATTGAAATTTGTATCAATAGATTGTTTTGGTTTTGTAATTATAAATTCAATTTGAAATATTGAAAGGCTTGAGAAGTTTGACCTGGTAACATTTGGGGTGGGAATAAGCCACTTTATAGAATAGTTATTAAATAAGTAGATTGTTGATATTTTAAATAGTTTTGTTATTATAATTTTTTTGTTTTTATTTTGATAAATTATGAATATTTGATATTAAGTTTTACCTTTAAAAATAATATTTAGAAGCATATTGTTATTATTTGTGCTAGGTGGTATTATTGATAACTGACTTTTATTGTTTGGAGTTGGAGTTAAATTCTGTTTAGCTATAATTATTAAAATCATTTATTATATAGTTAATTATAGGTATCATTATTGTTGTGTATATATTTGTTATATACAGTCAAATCTGGATATAACGAAGCTATAATAAAATACTAGTTATAACGAATTTTTGAATTTTGAATTTACTCAAAATTCATTATAAAAAGAGAATTTTATTATATAAATTTTT
>CAJVPV010003293.1:0-11491 GCA_910591835.1 Acaulospora morrowiae | reverse complement strand
AATATATTTTTTATACAATGTTTTTATATTTAATATCAAATGTAACTTACTTTTTTTGCAAGATCAAATTCATTTAAACTTTGTAAAAAAGCTGTTTTGAGATTTTCACCAGAATATGGACCTTCAAGTTTAATAAAATCTAAAAGTAAATTTTTCAATTTCCAATCACTTGAAATCCAATGTACTGTAATTTCTAGAAATGAAAGAGCATTTGTCAATGTTCAAGTATCTAAAGTAAATAAAATGCTACTAGGTGTTTCCTATAAAAATTATATGAAATAAATATAAAATTATTTAGGTAAAATCTATATTATATACAATTACCTGCAAAAATTACTACATTATTTTTTTATTTTCATTGTAAACTAATATAATAGTATTTTTAATAGTATCGACAGAAGGTATTATAATTAAAGATAGGTTCCTAAATTAAAGACGATGATATAATTCAAATGTTTTTTACTATTAAAAAAATTTTTTTTAAATATAAGATCAAAAAAAAACTACCTACAAAGATTTTTTGCAATTTAGGCTACTTGATCCAAGTGTTTTTTGAATTATGTTCCTATTAAAGTAATAATTAATTAATTATGTCCCTTTATAAGGGACATAATTGATCTGCAAAATTTTATATACTAAATAGTTTAAGGACTTATCCTTAATTGTAATTTCATTTTGTAAAATGTTTAATATATTATGAAAATCTTGAAACTTAACATTTGTAAAAGATAAATCATCAATCCATCTTATAAGTAAATGTAGGAAAGTTGCTATATTATATGTTTAAATAATTTTAATTAGCAAATTATATTTATTAAAAATATAAAATAAAATTAACTTATTAAAATTGGAATATTTTTTATTGCTTTATATAATGTAAATTGATTATTTTTCAGTAGTTTTATTGAATGCTTATTTTTAATATATTTTGACATGCCAGTGGTGCTACTTTTATTTGTATTAACATGTGTTTTATAATAATTGTACTGGGATTTTTTTAAATTTTTATCAAAAGTAAAGTATTTCTATATCCAATTCCAATGTTTTTTGCTATTTGTACTTGATAATATACTAGCAATTTCACTGTCAGTAATTTTTATTTCTTTATATATTTTTGGCTATTGTTTATATTAATAATTATCAAAAAATATATTTTGATCCATTTTTTAGTAATTTATGAATTCATTTAAATTTTACATTATTTTTAATATGAATTAATATTATCAAGAAACAACATGTGAAAAAAAATAATATACTTTAATAACATTTTATTGTTGAAATAGTTTTAAAATGGCTTTAAAATGGCTTATTAAATATTTTTAGTATTTTTAGCCATTTAAATAATAAATTTTACAATTAAATCATTAAATATATTTATATATATTGTTTTATTTCAATAATATAATAAAATAAAAATTGTAATTTTATTTAATATACTGAAAATATAAATTTTGGTAAATATCTATATTGATCAATATAGTACTGAAACCAATCGGTACAGTATTGAAATTTTTGGTTCAGTATTTTTATATAAAAATTAGTATCAAAATCAAAACCAAAAGATCAGTATTGATTTTTATCGAAATTAATCGAAACCCTAAAATAGTTATAATAATATAAATAAGAAAGAAAGAAAAAATAGTAATAATAACTTAATACAAGAGAACATAACTTTAATAAAATTTAATTACTATTCTTATAGAAGCACAAAACAGTTGTGTGAGTAATAATTAAAAGTTACTATAAATAGTGATGTGATAGACATGCCTAAAAAAAAAGTTATTAATTAACTCATCTTCTGAAATAATGTTGCTATGAGAAAATCATTCTGGAAGTCACTAACGAGATTGTGACTTGAATTATCGAAGAAGAACAACAAGAAAAAGAAGAAAGTAAGTGAGTGATAGTTTAAGATTGGCTAAGTCAAATTCATGCCTCAAGTAGAGAAAAGAAAAATAATTTACTTGATATTACATGAGTTTGACCTGTTATAAGTAACAGATTCACTGTTTTAATGTTAACAATATAGATTAAGAACAAACAATTTTTTTACTTCTTTGGAAAATTTTCTATGATTTCTTATTGTGTAAAATTCAAGAGAACAAAACACTGGACTATTTAATAAATTGCTCCTAAACACTAGATCTTAGTAAGCTATCAAGTAATCCAAGCTCAATAGAAAACTTATTCCTCAGGCAAGCAGCAATTGCCTATATAAATGATATAATATAAATAGCCAGATCTCAAAAAGATATGAAACAAATTTTTGAAAGATCCAAATAGTTTTATATAAGAAATAACTTCCAAATTAATGACAACAAATTAGTTCTTATTACAATTAATAGTAACAACAAAGATTCAAATACAGTGTATAATCAAAAAAAAAAAAACTCTCTCCTAAACAAATCTGCATCTGAAAAAACTATCAAAAAAGGAAACTAAAAATTTTTTCGTCAAAAAAAACAGTAAAGGACCCTGGAGAGTCTTCCTCATTCTCCAAGGATCAACCCATTGAACCAACCCACACTCTATTAAATATCCTTATCACCGATGTTGACAAAGGCCTCACCATAATCTTTCACAAAAATAACAATACTAACATTGTATATACTACCCTTTCTATCGCCAATATCCACCTTCCAAAATTTGAAAACCCTCTCAAAGCATAGCTAACACCAGTATGCCTTCAAGAAAATGGTCATGAAGTCCTTAAAGTAATCTTGGTCTCCTTCGAAGTACGCAAAAAAAGACTTAAAAATCACTACACTGAAGTCAAAACTAATATTTTAAATCTCATGTCCCTGGAAGCAATGAACTTTTTTTTCGAGTACCAACATACCTTTTGCCTAACTGACAGCGACAAAGAAAAAATCATGAAAGTATTAATCAAACAGAAACTCACTTACAAGCTTCATGTCTCTTGGAACAAAATTGATATTAATATTGATGAAGTAGCCAAAACCTTCTCTTTGGAGCAAAAAATTGAAATGTTTATACTCCTCCAAACACTCCTGCCCTAATTGGGGAAAGAATCAACGACAATAGTATACAGCTTGATTGTGAAGATGAAACATCTCATGCAAGTACTCCTAAACACAATACCAACCATGCAGCATCCCCTGAACATAGTGACGATCAATCCAATACCGGCATAATACCAAATGAAAATTTCACAGCACAACATACCAATCAAGGACACAGCATAGCCAGTCACCACTCACCACAGAACCCAGGACAACTAGCCACAACAAATATGGAAATTGATGACCACCCCTCTCCCACTCAATCAGTGGAAACTCTGGAATCCCTTCCCAACTCCTGGGCAGACGAAACCAACAAAGCACTAGAATCAACACAAAATAATATACCCATCAATACAAACAACATTAGAGACAATACATTACTCGATGAACAAGAAAAAATACTAGAGTTATGTGAAGAATTTAACAACTGTAACAGAACTCCCAAAGACATAGTTAGTCTTTTTCTCAAAATCAAAACTGACACAACTGGTGCCCCTAGGACAACATTGAAAGGTATTTTCGCAAAAATCAAATATAGAGACTGAGACTTTTTCAGAACATTTGCCAAGAATGAGTTAATTAAGAGACAACATCAAAAAGAATACAAATCCATCGAAGATAAATTCCACTCCAATTATCGTCAAGCTAATAACCTGGGCTATATCATAAGATCAGTCAAACATAAAATCAGAAAACTGATTAACAAGGCCCTGTTCATAGCATATCTTAGATCTATAGACCTTAATCTTCTCAAATACTGGCAAGTAGCTCAACTATTAGAATATGGGTTCAACTTTTTCATGAATCCATTTCTGGAAAAAATCGACTACCAAGAACTTTACCAAACTTGTAAAACCATAATTCAGAAAAACCTACCAGAACTCTCTGAGGACCCAAAGAATATCTCCATATCGATAGTAGTAAGACTCCTCAAAGTAATTTTAATTACTAAGGCCAGTGACACTTGGGATGTTGCAAATAGTCTCAGAGCATTTTACAACTTTGACTTACTGCCCACCTCATACTTTGCAAAAAGATCAGACCTCTCAACAGATCCTCTAGATCTTAACAGAAAAATAGAGTATTTTTTTCACTCATAGAAAGAAGTGAACTTGCAAACCTAAAGCTTCAAGTTGACAAGTTTAGAGAATTCTACTATATGCCAAGCAAACTTCCTGACTCATATTTCGACCTATCTCCATCCAAGCTCCAACTTTCACCAATATACAAAGATCTGCCAACATATATTGCCAAATACTTTTCTGTTAACAACAGTATTGAGGACTTCAAAAGAGGAGTTCAACTTCTCAGAGACAATAACTATGCAGTAAAACAACTTTTACTTGACTATATCAAAGTAAAATATCCACTTCTACCCTCTTACTGGTATAGTGAAAACAACTCTATTTTCTTACCAGTTACTACTCAGAAAGAGGCTGACAAACTTATCAAGGACCTAAAGCACAAATTCTTTATCAAATTACCTCTTGGACCAGAATGGATCAAGGACAGTCTTATCCAGTCCAACAAACTTAGGATATCAAATGAGTTTGGTATAGTCAAAGTTGAACTGAATATCTCTAAAGAACAAATAAATAGAGAAGTACCTAACTTTAAACAAACCATTGCAAAAATCAAAAACAAATACATGGAAGAAATTCCAAGAGAATGGATTACTCCTCTATTATCAGATCTATCAAACCTTGCCAAGGTCATCAAATATCTTGCTGAAACCAATACCAATATTACACTACCCCTGGTAGACAATCTTCACCTGAACGATAACATCAAAACTTTGAATAAAATTTTTCACTTTACCAGACTTCCCTCCGAGTTCATAACTGAACCAGAGTCACCTGAACCAGTGATGACTCTTCTCTTCAAACTTATTTAATAATGAATACAAACCAGTCCAACTCGCAATTCTCTTTTAACAAACCCCACACCTTATTAAAGAATCTTATCAACATTGCAACCCTCAACATAAGAGGACTCACACAAAAAGCAAAGCTCAATGAACTCATCAAAGCAATAAAAAGTGAAAGAAGCATCCTGTGCATAACAAAAACAAAAGCTTCACTATCAAATCCTCTAATAAAAACTTCAAATAATAATGTAATTATCTCAAGTCAACCAAGTAATACAACAACAAATGGTGCCTTTATTATTCTTACTAAAGCTATAGCTACACATATATTCGAGACCTTTTTAATAAATGAATTCTGGTGCACTGTATACCTCAAATTCAAACCAAAAATAGATATTATAATAATCTCTTGCTATCTACCACACAAGAGGAGTATGAGGAGAACAGCAGTATCCACTATCAGGAAATTTATTCAACAGCATCACAAAAAACACATTATAATTGCTGGAGACTTTAACTCATATCTTAAAGCAGCTCCTCGATTAACGCATACTCCCCCTTATTCAAAAAAAATATCCATAAATATTTATTCAACTTCATAGACATCGCAAAAGCTATAAGCAAGGAGCACCTGTATACATATACCATGTCCACCAATGCATCAAAGATTAACCAGATCTGGGTTACCAAAAATCTTACTAACAAAATCCTTTGTTACAAAGTTTCGGAACAGCATGCCATACCAACTGACCATAAACAAGTTGATACAATATTAGATTGATTTGAATACAAACTCAACAGAATATCCTACTCAACTAAAACTTATCAATTCCAAAAGGCCACTAAAGAACAACTCAATGCAATGCAAAAAAAGATAGACAGTGCCCAATCCGTCGTGGGAAACACTAAACACAACAATCAAGATCACCATGGATAACAACATATCAAAAAGAGACCAATCAGTCCCAACAAAAAAGTTGAATCTTCTGAGACACTATGACATTGCAATTAAATCCATCAAGAAAGCAACCAACTTGATATTGAGAAACAAAAAGCCTAACAAACTCCATCCCATCGCAGAAAATACATATAGAGCACTTTCTAATAATCTACCAATACTCAAATTTCTAAAAAAAACCTTCAAGATTCTCTTAAAAGAAAAATGATTAAAGCTAATGAAATCATCCTTAATGAAATTCAGAGAAACATTCAAGATAACTACATTAGATTTTGGTTCAAACTGAAGAATGCACTCAAAAAAGCTCTTGGAAACCTCAAGCTCACCTTGGATCTTTTAATATTATCAGATGGAGACCAACTACAAGATAATCCAGACCAACTTATAGAAATAATCATCAATTATTTTAAAAGTATTTTAGCTCCTAACCAATTTGTTCTCAACGAGAGTTGGCAACAAGAATATTTATCAAAAGAAAATCTTCCAAATGATCTCTTTGAAGAAGTGCATAATGAGATTTCAACAGACGAAATCAAGTGAGTCCTTCTCAACCTTTTAAAACAGAAAGCCCCTGGCTTAACACATATTCCATATGAGGCCTGGACTAACATTGGTCCAACTGCTAGAGGTTGCCTTAAGAAACTCTTCAACAAAACAATATCCAAAAAAGAAATCTCCAAATTTTGAAAACAATCAGCAATCACTCTTCTATTGAAAAAAATTATCTGATCATATGAACTAGCTGATACACGCCCTATATCTCTCATAGAAACCAGTAGAAAAATATTTACCAAGATATTGAATGATAAACTTTCAACAATCATTTCAAGTCATAATATCCTGTCAGGATATAACTTCGCTGGCCTCAAAAATCAAAGCACAATGGAACCTATTTCAATTGCCCAGTCAGAAATTGAAAAGACAAACAACCTCAACAAAGAGTTATGAATGGCATCATTCAACATCTCAAAAGTATTCGACTTAGTAAACCTCTCTAGCCTGGAGCTTGAATGAATCGAATAAAAATTCCAAATTAAACCAGCCAACTAATTCTTGATTTGCTTAGAAGAAAAGAGCTTAAAATAATTACATACTATAAACTCACAAATCCTCTTTAAATTAATAAAGGAATTGACCAAGGTGAAACACTAGCACCATTACTCTGGACAATTTTTTACGATCCAATGGTTAGTGCAGTAATTCAAAACAGTATTGGCAAATCGACAATACTAGTCTATATGGATGATGTTGCCATTATTAGCAATAATATGAGAGTCCTACAAAAAGCGACTGACACCTTTTGCTTATTCTTATCTCTGAACCTAATCAAATATAACAAAAGCAAAACAGAACTTATTACAAACCTTAAGTCAAAAAATGACCTAAGAAAACAATCCCTTCTTGTTGAAGATGTACCAGTACACTCTCTGCCATACACTGGCTCAATCAGATACCTTGGCATCTATCTTTCCAGAAAGTCCTTCTCTCTTGCAACAAAAAATTTTCTCAAGGAAAAAGTCTTGAACTTCACCAAAGCAATTGCAAACCAAAAAGGATGGAATGGTCTAATCACAAGACAAGCTTTTCACTGGATAATACCAGCCCAAATAGACTATATGATTCAAGTAACCATATCCAATGATACTGACATTAGAAAAATGCAAGCAAAGTTTAATACAGCCATCAAAAGCAAACTGGAAGTTGAGAAAACCATTTCGAACAAAATTTTACATATACAAGCAGGTTTAAACATAATAAAGTTACAAGATAGAGTTTACATAACAGCAGTTAAACTTCTAGTCTCAAGACTCTCTAACAAAAAAACATGCACTTCTCTTATCGAGGAAATCAAGTCTCTCCAGGCAGCACACGCCATATGGACTGCCCAATCTGTAATCCATACTACTTCAGAGAATGCTGGCTAACACTAATTGCACAAATAGTTAAAAAATATCAAATTAATATTTGCCCTTACCCTTGCCTATTCGAAATCTCAGATTACAATCTTTCCATTGGGCTCACAACTAGTATTAATAAATCCACTGCACTTTCTCTTTTTTACACAAACATCAAAACCATCAAAGACACCTATGTGTATAACACTAACAACAGACTCGCATGGGATGAGCTTCATACCTATAGAGGATACATATCCACAGATCTCATTTCAAACTGGTTCAAGAACATATCACTAACAAATTAGGCAATTGTTGGAAATTTACTTCCAATACTTAATCCAAAACTTCAATTTCAAGCATGCATCAACAATGGAACAGTTGACCTGATCAAAACCAGAAGAAATGCAACCTAACAACAAATAGTCAAAGAAAGTCCTACCTAACAAAAAAATCCAACAGTGTTTCTATAACATGCAACTTTGCATCATAGAAAAAGACTTCGTCAACACCAAGTCAACATGAATAACAATACATAATAATTACCCATTTCTATTGAACAATATTGAAGAACTATTCTTTCTTCTCTCTACTCTTGTATCCCCTCTACCACAAATTATAATAACCAAATCTCTCACAATCTTATCATTACCCATAACAACTAATATCTTTTTCTTTAATGAAAAAATTATTATTCAAAAACTCAATACTAATATACTCTACAAATTAAATGCCAATCCATGGGCAGGATTCTGGCCTGTCTTATTAAAGACTATACAAGAAACTTCTATCAATTCAATAATCAGGTGCCAATTATAGACCCAACTAAATTTAAAAATATCAGAATACACCAATCGTCAAGTCAAAATTACATACAGCAGATATATTAGATTAATAAATTTCCAGCAAAATAATAAAAACATAACAATCAAATGGATCACAAAAAAAAAAACACAAGAGTTTCCCACCTCCAGATCCTATTAACAGTCTCCCAATCCTACAAATATTTCCAGAAACATATGATACCTCACCTCTAATTAACCACACACATGCCATCAGCATTACACACTGGATAAAATTCATCAACTATTACACCAATTTTTTTGATATTCTCTTAAGTCAGTCACCAATTTTCAAGACCATCTCAAGATCTGCATTAGAACTTATTCACAGTGCCAACAAAAGACTTAGAGAAAGTGATCAATTGAAATTTAGAAGCCTGTTAGTGTTCAGAATCAAACTCATTGCAAATTAGCTACCCACAAGAATCAAACTTCACAAAAGATATCCAAGTCTATACAAAAGTAACCTTTGTCCACAATGCGAAGTGTATCCAGAAAACCAAGCATACATCTTTTTATGCATTCATGTCCAACGGACAATTGAAAAAAAAAAAGAAAAACTTATAGATTATCTAAACAAAAGCTTACATCAAGCAAACATCAAAAACAGACCTTTATTAACATTCGTATCAATATCAACATTGGACATAATAAATCTTGCACTTGGAAACCTACAATCACTTCTAGACAAAATTCAAAACAATAAAGATGACATGTCAAACAAGGCACTTAAAATTTTTTACAAAGTCTAAAAAGAGTGATCAGTAACAGCCATCACATCACCAACCTCAGGAGTCAAATGAAAAAAAACTTCAGTCACGGATTCCAATCATAGCACTAAAAACAATAGCACAACTTTTTATAAAATACTTAACACATTAGCGACCAACAATAACTTAACTGATAAAAATATTTTTACTTCCACAATTGTATCATCATTTTGAATAGGCATTAGCCATCCAACACTGCTAGTATGTGCCTACCTACTTGGTATAAGCTGGTGCTAACAGAAAGTTGTAATAGACTAGAATTAACTTATTCATATAAAGATCTTTAATGTAATGGCTATAAACTCTCATTTAATAAAAGTCTTACATTTAATGTCTATTTGTGATTTCAAAAATAAATAAAAATAAAAACAAATAATAGACCGGGATCAAGGCCCCCAATAAGAGAAAGACTTATAGACTGTATTACCACAATACAACTGGTTACTGGGCCCAGTATATTAAAACCCGACTCTTCTTATCCAATTACATTCTTCTTCATTACTAATACTTAGCAAAAACATATAAGTAGTTGGTAAAATAACTAGTAGCTAGCTTTTATTCACATTTTTCTTTTTTCCCTACAAGGGGTTTTTGAGTTCTATGTGTTATATACTGTGATAAGCTACAATTAATTTGCCTAGGTAGATATTGTTAATATAATGACAGTAAATATTTTTATTTAAATAAAGTCTCACATTTAATGTCCACTTGCAAAAAATAAATAATAGACAATAGAAAAATATATCAGTTTAGTCAAATATGCCTAATATGCTTAATCATATCACTCAGGTTACTCAAATCGCTCAGGTTGATTAGGCAGATCCAGCACATCAGTTATATTTGGCAGAAATACTATATTTATCTGATATGTTATATATGCTAGATAAATAATAATAGAATTAATAAAGTAATTTAATATTATAAAATAATAATTTAAAAATAGTATTACTAATAATCATAACAATAATATAAAAAAAATAATCTATAATTTAAAGGATATCTATAGCAAAGTTTTTTTTCCACAAATAAAATTCAAATTATAAGCAACTTTCTCATTTTGAACATGTTTAACAAAAATTAAAAAAAATTAATTCAACAATCAAACACAAATTTAACATCAAAAAAATATCCACATTATTATAATTTTATAACTTATATATTTTTAATATTAAACCTATTTCAGATTTACAATTATAAGTTCTAATTTCCAATCTTCAATATGTATTATTAAATATTATCATTAAACTATCCAAAAAACTAAAAATAAACTAAAAACTGTCAACCACTCTGTATTTTCCAAAATTAACAAATTCTTAAACACAGTATAACAACTTATTCAATTTATTTGTCAAGTCTTACAATATTAACTTCTGTTTAGAACCAAACTGTTATTACAAAATTTCAAAAGAATCTACTTATATCTATCAACTCTTATAATATTATACAAACTAATTAATCTTTATAAACTAACATTTCAAAAAAAATATTTTCTATATTGAATAACTTTTTATATATAATAATAATAATATAAAGACCTATAGATCTATAGCTCAATGGTAAAGCTCCATAGGTTACCAGGTGAAGGTCTAGTGTTCAACCCCATCTGGTTACAAAAATTTATCACCTTCATGATTGGTTGACCAGCTTCCAATTCATGTTGTACCCAATCAGCCGCAAATAATCTTCCAAAATTAGTTAGGCTGCATGAAGATGGGACCTCTGGTCTTTCCGATGATTATGGGCTGAAAACAGGTCGAAGCAAAGAAGGTTGCATGAGAAAAGGCTTCTGGTCTAACTCTGATATAAGCTCACAACTCTAACCAAACTGGTGACGGCAGACTCCATCACACAAAGAACATCCTAGCCTGGGGCTATTCCAATTTGGTATTTGCTTAAAAAAAAGTTATATTTCGAATAAGGTACTTGGTATAATTAGAAGCCACAGGTGGTAACAAAGAGTGATTTACCTTCTCCGAGGTTTTGGATAAAAAATATATATGGGATATCTGGGTGTTCTACAACCATACCCCTGAAAGGTAATAATTGTGCCTCTTCTATAATGAATGCAGTCGAAACAGGATCTAGATTAGGTTAGATAGTTTATAAACTAGTGGTAGGATTTTCTATTCCCTAAAG